>PVKZ01003322.1:0-141529 GCA_004027375.1 Macroglossus sobrinus | reverse complement strand
GTAATAGCTGCAGAAATGAATTTGCAGACTGAATCAGTGGCAGAGAATTGACAGGAGCTGGTCGAGGAAATGAGATGCCATTCACTTTTCTTGGATGCCAGAAAATACGACTCCAGGAAAGGCAACCATAGGGGACCCCAGACGGGAACTCCTAGTCGCAGCCCTGTGGGGACAGCAAGCTACGGAAAGGGCAAGGGCCCAGGGTCAGAGGGGACAGGGAGCCAGAGAAAACGCTGTCGGGGCCCGGCCCGGCCTCACGGAGGACCCAGCTAGGTCACCATCAAATATTCACCCCGTGTACATAAACTTTATCTTCTCACCTAGAACACGCATTTAAAATCAAGAACTGGCTACTGAAAAAAAGAACCACCGGAAGGTAAATGAATAAAATTGAAAGGAAAGAAAGGAGAGAGTATTATTCATCATGTGCTTTTGGTGGGGCGTACCCAGAGGACGCTCTCGTGCCCGTTGTGTGTGACAGGTTTTATGAGTCGCATGCCTTGGCCTCCGTCTCACACAGTCTTTCTTCCCTCACGTGCTCTAAAGTGGCCAGGACGGGAACTAAGTGGGGCTTCCTGTCCCCGGAGTGGGCACAATGAAATCTGGGCAAGTGCAACACCGGGTCACGTTTACCCTTAAAGCCACAGGGCAGCGAGGGGTCATGGGAGGTGCCCACCAGCCAAGCCGTACCTGACAGTCGTTGGCCTGGGCCTTCATCGAGGTCCCCTCGACACACCACTAACGTCGGGGACACTATACTCAAAGTGCATGTCCTTCTCTCTCTCCCTCCCCCCTCCGTCCCCTCCCCGTCTCCTACTAACAGAACATAGTTCCCAGGAAGCAGCGTCTTCTTCCAGCAAGGTCACAGACAATCCCAGACATAACTCAAGTTCATGAACCACAAACGAATATTCTTTTTTTCTACAAACACGGCCAAGCCCCAGAAAGCTTTCTCCTGGGCAGATCTGAAAGAACAGACTAGGATGAGGAGTGATTTTTTTTTTACATGGGTTGCTTTCTAAAGTCATATTCCTCAGAAACCTTGACCAGGACTTGGGGCAAGACAATCTCTTCGTTTGCAGTGTGGGAGGGCTGACGTGTACGCCATCAGAAGCCCACGCAGAATCCCCCCGCCTGCTCGCGAGGCGATGTGGCCTGGGACACCCCAGGACACGGTCTCAGGACTCCTGGGCCATGGCACCCGCAGTCCAGCCAGCTGCCCGGAGCCCCGTGGCCTTTCGCAGGAGACCTGAGACATGCGTGAGGGACGCATCTCAGATGTCGGCAACTTACAAATGCCATCTCAGTGTGCAACTTCCCCCGAAATCAGGTATGTGACAATGAGTGGGGACATGAGGGGCAGCGGCGCCTGGGCCCACGTGCCGGCTAAGTGACACGAACACACTGCCGTCCACCTGCCTTAGAATCACGGCTACTCCCCCGCACGCACGCCTTAGCGAAAGCACAGATGAGCGCACGCCGAGAGTCGGCTCGAACTCCCGAAACCACACGCGTGAGCGCCAGGACACCAAGAGACAGGCAGGCATCGGGTTGCAAATGAACATCTTACTTCCGAGCTGTGAGAGTCTGATGGGCGGACGTCTCAATTCAGAGCAGCCAGGGTGGACGCCGCTTTGCCCAGCCCCATATAAACCCTGCACAATTCTCCTCACCCCCCGCCCCCGCCACAGTCTCAGAAACACAGTCTCAGAAACACAGTGTAAAAGCCACCGAGCCAACGCATCCGACTTTTGTTTGCCAAGGCCTGTTCCAAAGTAGTTTTAACGAATCAAGGCAAATTACGGGCCACGGCCGATTCGGCTGTGCCTTGGACCCACACAAGAATGCTCCATCACGAAACTCTCCCTGTGAACTCAGGAGCCACACTCTCGATCTCCAAGCTGCCTGGTGGCCTTTTAGTCAACATCAAGTATTCCATTTTGGAAAATTGAAATGTCTCCCTGGGGACGAATCCCTCCCTGACATTATAACGCATATGGAACGAAAGCCTGAGTCCCTTTACAACTCATAATTCAAGAGGAAATGACCTTCGAGTCAGTGGTAGGTGCTGGAGAAATATCAGGAACACGGTTGGTTCTAAATCATCTCTTTTTCTCCTTAAGCCTCTCCTGCCTTTCCCCCGCACCCCAGTAGCTACACACTGAGAAAGGGGTCACAAAAAAGCTGTAAATACATTTACTGCTTGTATGGGACATGGCCCAATGGAGGGATGACCCAGCAGTGCCTACGACAAAGGCCTACAACACAGGATACAGAGCAAGGGCACAGCGGGGTGTTCTGGGCATATGTGGCTTGGCTGGGAGACAGGAGAATTGAGAAAACAAAATTCCAACAGGTCACTGGACAACGTGAGCATAGCTCTGACTGTAAACGATTTGTAAGAAAGCACGACACAACAAGAAAATGAGGTCCGCTTTGAGAGACGGCCAACTTATAAAAGTTTGCAATTCAGCCGTCTTTTTATATCTTCAAAAGAGACGGCTACTTACTTTTCCAACCACCTGCCACTGAACACATCCGGGAGCCTCCGTCCTCTCTGCAATTGGAAAGAAAACACCCTTGCCTCTTTGGACAACCTTGCTCTGCCCTGCCTCTCCTTTCCCTGAAATGACTGCTTGGACTTAGCCAGCCTTTTAAATCCCAGCGAGGGAACGGAAGTGGGACCGCAAACCTGTCACGGCAGACAGGAAGGAAGGAAACGAGGGTTCGATTCACCTGAGCCAGGTGTCAGGCTCAAGGTGGCTGCTGGGCCTCAGCCCATTTGACAAGCTTCAATCAGCCATCGTTAATCTCATCTCACAAACGATGACCCCCGGCTCCGAGAGACCAGCTCACCACCTCAGCTCCTACCTCTCTATGGCCATGCGAGGTGGAGCCTACGTTTGAAGCCAGAATTTATGCTCTTATCAGTGATGTTCCCTGCAGTTCACCATCCGCCGCCCCCAACAAGGGTCTGCAGCTCCGCGAGCTCGCCGGTGGCCTTGGTACAGGTCAGTGGGAAGAGTCTGTGGGGCCGTAAGGTGAACCCCACCTGCCCAAGTGCTGCTCCTGGGGCCTCGAGGACCTTGCTGGGTTTGAGCTGCCAGCAAAGCACATGTGAGCAAATCGTCTCCAGAAAATCTAATTGCCAAAGAGGTTGTCAAAATTTCTGGCTTTCTCTCGCTCTCTGGAATTAGGACAAGCTACACATTTCTCACGTTCTGTAGCTCTCTTTGGAACATCTCCCAGCCTGCTTCCTAGAGTGTCACTCTCGAGGAGCTGTCCAAGCTTGACAAAGCAGGCGCTGGACTTATGCCAACATACCACAAGCCACAAGGGGACGGGGCACGGACTCATGACACAGGGAGGAAGGCGACTAGCAGCTTCAGTGAATTAAACGAGGAGGGCCCAGGTGACAGGAAGACGGGCATGCACTTGCCACTCTTGTGCGCGTTATACTCAAATCACGGGCTGCTTCAGAGCTCTCAGAAGTGGTGACAATAGATACTGGGCTGCACCTAAAGGACCCAAGTAAATATTATGTCTACTCATTTATTCTTACGTAAGAAACTTATTTAAGAAAAAGAAATGAAACTCAAGCTACAGTTTAGATGTGACAGTATGCTAGGGTTTGTCTTTTTTTTTTAAATTTATATCAATCCTTAATTACGTTTTAAAGTAATCATTTAAAAATTATCTCAGCAGATACCACAGTATATTTCTTATTTTTGCTTTAGTCCAGCTTTGCCTCAGGCCTATGATATGTCTCTGATGTCTCTTCAACTATCCGGGCGATTTTACAGTTAAGGAACAAGTAAGCATTTGGTGGTGAATATATATATATATATATATATATATATATATATATATATATATATATATACACAAACACACACACACACACACACATACATATATACATACACACACACACACACACACACATACACACACACTCATTTCTCACTCACACAGTCCTCTGTATTTCCGAAATGCTTCTCACTACAACTATTTAAAAACGAAGCTGTCAGTTCACTAATAATGACATCCAATGTTGGTTTTTTTTCCTACTGGCGAGGTTGAGCTTTTACTCAGCCATCTCTACCTCTTTAGAAAGGTCCCCTTGGGGTCTGAGATATATTTTTCTCTTGCAAAGAAAGCAACATCTCGGAAGTAGAATAAAATCCACAATCCTCATTTTTTTTAGCACTAAATTCTAGCTCGCCCAGCTTCAAACCCAGAGTCAACCTGCAGTTGGCTGAGAGGTGTCTTTGCATGTCTTAGGTTTAGTGAGAATCGTGAAGTCCAGGTCTGCAAATTATTTCTTGTAAATAATAAATTAGGAAGGATTCAAGGCTAACTATCACCTGTAACAAACACCGTTATTCATATTCAACACATATTCATGTGTTTTCCTGAGTAGGGAGAAAAAGGATGAGTAAGGGGGGAGATTCCTGAGCATCACTCATCATTAAGTATTTCAGCTGACAAAAATCTTTGAATTAAGCATGGCTCTAATCAGTGGTGCTACATACTGGGGGCAAAGCTGACATTGAATTGATTTTTTTTTTAACAGGAAAATTATAAAGAACACTGAAACATCCTAACATGGCAAACCGATACATATTGGGGAACTAGCAGGTAGAGCTGCAAACTTAGCAAATGAAAATACACGAGACAATATGTGTAGTATAAGCATGTCCCAAATACTGCATGGGACATACTTATACTAAAAATTATTTGCTGAGTGTCTGACATTCATTGTAATGGGGAGTCCTGTATTCTATTCAGCACCTTACGAGAGAGTCGAGTGTAGGGGCCTCGGGGAAGCTGGGGTTAACACGGTGGGCTGTGTTCAGCCCCACGGCAAGGCGGACCTCCTGGAATTGAAGATGTCAGTCAGAATGTTTACCATCACCACATATCCTCGCATCCCCGACTACAAGGCTGCCACTCCCTTCTACAAGCTCTCTTTCTTCCTCCACCAGATAATTACTGTGCGCTTGCCATAGGCCTTGGACTGTTCTAGGAGCTGAAGACAAAGAGGTGAATAAAACTCTGGCTTAAAGAAAGAATGAAATAAGCCAGTGAACGGAAGCGTGCTATAAAAACAAACAGAGTAGGAATGGTGAGTCTTACTCTGGGGCTTGGGAAGGACCCGCTGTAGATGGATAGAAGGTGTGAGAGCATGAGGAGTGTGGAAGAGGAAGCGAGGGAGGGAGAGGGGAGAAGGAGGAGAGAAAAAGGGAGTCCTCGCCTGACATTCTCAAAACAGAGCACTGGAGCCATTCAGTGCAGAAAGCTCAGAGCCCTCAGGCCAGCCCTGCAGCTCAGGACGCCAGCGATGGAAGGGCTGACCACCGTGGCTCCCCTTCAGAACGCCTGCCGGAGTATTCCGGGGACTTCGAGAGTTAACACTGTCTACAGACTGTGTTGAGAATGTACGCCTGTGCCCGCCTGTGCCCGCCTGTGCCCGGGGACACAGCCCGCCCTGCCTAGCGGCAGGTCCAGGAGGAACGTGTGGACGCTGACGGACCCACACTCGCCACCAAGGCACCTCGTTGGAGTGTTGTCCCCACCTGGGACATGATGGAAATGACATTCCCACAGCTCCCGAATCCCTTCCCCCGTTCCAAAGGACCAGGACAAGTATCTATCTGATCCTGGGCTGTGGTCACGCGGTGCCGACCGGAACCAGGAAACTCGCCATCATGTATCAGTCACAGCCGAGGACATCGCGCCTCTGGCTCGCACCCAAAGCGCTAAGGCAGGACTTCCCTTGATCTTTATAACCATAAATAAATCGATTTTTTAAAATTTGCCAACAAAATGTCTATCTTTAACACAATCCCTATTTAAAATATATATATATATATATTAAAAAGAAAGAAAGAAAGAAAGAAAGCACAGCCCACGTTAACCTGTAGAATCGTTCTGCTCTTTGGCACCCAGAAGCGTAGATATGCAAATAAGGGCCCTCGCTTTTTTTATGCGCCTGCCTTTCATTTCAACCAACCGCCTCCCAGAAGGATAGTAACGGGTCTCACGGAATGAAGCAGGTTGAAATCGATGCCTTTTCCTACGAGATAACCCACACTCTTCAGTTTTGCATCATACTCCGACAAGGGGACGATCTCAAATAGCCCATCGCTCAGCACAGCCATTCGAAATCTGCACGTGATGCTTTGAGTGACCACGACCATGTCAAGGAGTGAAGGAAAGAATGAGAACCGCAGGGTCTCAGGTCCGAGGGGTCCTCCACGTCCTCAGTCAACTGCCTGCTCGGCTCCCCAAGTTGTCCGACTCCCCCGAAAGTGGCCCGTGTCCCGGCAGCCTCCCCCATGTGGGGGGTCTCACTCCTGTGGCTCCAAGCGCCGGGGGCTGCACCCGCACCCTCGGGTGCCACGCAGGTGCGTCCATCCTTCCGCAGCATGTCACTTGTTTTAAGCCAGTGGCCATCGAACCCCTCAACTGTTCTCTAGAGTGAGCACATTAATCCTCCTGTGACATCCACAGGGTCCCCCAAACCTAGGTCATTGTGCATGGACACAATCAAAACGTGAGCCTCCCCACCCACACCCCCGCAGCTGGGGCCCCCGGACCCCGGGAGAGAAGCCGCCTAACATTTTCGCTCTCTCTCTCTCTCTTCCACCTTTGGGCCGCTTGCGGGTTTAACGAGCATGCGTGACATCCATTTCCTCGTTCCGATCCAGGGTCGGAAGGGAGATGCTTCCCCCCAGGTCGGTCTACTTCTGCAGGCCCGTGGCTACCCGGCCGCCCACGCACCCCATGGGCATTGGGTCCCCTGGCTGGCTCCTGGCTGTCCTCATCTCATCTCCATGCTTGTTCTGCACCCAGCCAGGCTCCCTCTGACCTCGCCTGTGGCCCCTGACCTCTGACCCGCACTCAGCAGTACTGGCTTACAGTAAGGCATGTCTCACCTGCACCTCACAGGCGACCAGGGGTCCTGAGGCCAACCCTGCGGTCCCCCCCCTCTGGTCGCCACCTGGTACGTCCAGGCTGCCCTGCCATCCAGGCCCCGTTTCTCTACCCTTCTCATGAAGAAATGTTTAGCTCCTTTCTCAAACATCTTCCTGAAATCCCGATACAGAGCACCTATGACATTTTTCATTCACCGATCAAAGGAACTGTCTTGAAAAGCTTCGATCACATTTCTGGCAGGAATTGTCCTTCACAAACCTATGCCAGCTTTGTCGGGGCAGAGAATCCCGTTTTAAACAACAGGCAAATCTTTTCATGAATCCTTTCCAGCATCGTGCTGGGAATGATGACGAGGTCACTGGCCTGCTTTTCTAGGAAACTACTTTTTCCTTTGCCTGAAAATCAAAACATTTGCCAAGTTCCAAGCACAGGAGTCCGCCCCTGCTCTGCTCAATTCCTGGGTTTTGCAGCCATTTCGAGGTCAGTCTGTCAGTTCTCCCATTTCCTGGGGGTGAGGGGCGGTAATTCTTCAAGGCCAAGAGTGACAAGGAGGGACCCTCTCATCATCGGCTTCTCACCTCCCTCAGGCTTTCTTTCTGTGCTCGATCAGCTAAGGAAGCGCCTCGGGCCGAGGCAGCAGGCCCTGCCCATCCCCGTTCACTCTGAGCAATACGAGACACACACACTTCTCTGGTCTTCAGCATCTTACACCAGCCTCGTCTCCTATGGACCTTGTTCTCCTGCTTCGCTCCTGACAGAGCCGTCTTCTCTTTCACGCCCATCCTGGGCTGTGCATCTTCCCCTCCCATCAGTGTCCTTCCATCAGTGTCCTTGTCAGTGTCCTTCCGGGTAAGGCTCCTCACAGAGTGGCATTTTGCATTTTCTTTTTAATTAGGATTAGGTGTTGCTTACGTATATTTGCAGGATGACATTGTCGAGTTAATCATCCCTCACGTGGGCTTCCCTTTCTGAAACTGGCCATCGAATTTATCTCTGAACCCTTTGAAACCTCTTCTGAAAACTGTTATGGTACAAACAGTAGGTTAGCTGCTGTGATGAAGGCCGATGTTTGTATGTTCCCTTGGACATACTTGGTCGTGACAACGCTAGCCTGTGCCTCTGTGATGGGTTCCCACCAGCACCTGGACAGACGGGCATCATTTTCCCCAAGTTTACAGATAGACTCAGGGAAATCCGGCCTGTGGCCCAGAGCCACCCAGTGAGTAGATGGCAAAACCAAGAAAGGCAAGGCTCTGGGTGGCTCCAGACCCCAGATGCCTCCTTGGCCCTACACTGTCCCAAACTCTTTGCAAAGTTCTTTTTCTCCCTTTACTACGTCTTTTCCTATGTCTATACATAGTATTTACTTTTGTTTCTAACCATATTTTTAATTTTGTCCTTTATATATGCATTGAGATATAACTGACATAATACATTAGTTTCAGGTGAAAACATATATATACTCTTTGCAGTGTTCGATTTTATATGGCAAACAGAATTCTCCTGTATTTTTAGGAATTAAAAAAAAATGCCCAGATTTAGGATGACAGGTGATTTTATCTTTTCATACTTACCTCTATCTTATACTTTTTCTACAGTATGCATTAAATGGATGTTTTTTTAAATAGAAATAAGAATAGAAAGAGAATCTGAACATTCCAAGACCCAATTTTATCTAAAATGGGGCAGATACTCTTCCTCCCTTAACATTTAGTAAAAGTAAAAATGAAATTACAAAAGGAAAGTCCTGCAAAATGCAGAAGCTTCCCCTTGGGCTCGCATTTTGAGCCGACTATTTAGATGTGCCTAGGAGAGGGGTCTCACCCCTGCAGGCCGTCGGTTTACATGCCCTGCCCTGATCAGCCTCCACACGGGAGCAAATGTGATGCGTATACATGGGTACAGAGGACCCAGGCCCTCTGGCCTCGGTAAATCCATTAACTAACCCACGTGAATACCTGGGGAGTTTTCCTCAGTATATTCTAACAACCTATGTCGATTCAATGAGCACTCTGCAAAATTTAAGTATGCAAAGTGGAAGCCTGGTCTTAAAGGAACCGGATGCTTGTAGGGCGTTGGCAGAAGCCTGTCCAAGGCCACACGGTAATGAAGGAGTGACCAAGACCGTAACCTAAACTCTCTGTTGTAAAAACGTAACCTAACTTGTTTGGAGATAAACTCCCGAGTCAGTTTAAATTGCTTAATTCTCGTCCAGGCAAGTCTGCTTCGGAAATCAGATGCTTACAGCATACAGTACAAACGGGAACACTTTTTCTCAGTAGAACAGTTATGCAGATTTAAATGCATATTTCTTAGTTTTAAAAGTTATATAGATCAATGGCTTGGCAGCTGGCTGGAATAATTCTGAAATTTAAAAATCTGTAGGGTGCATCTGTTAGCGGTTCTGGGTTTCTACCGCAGACTAACAATTTGGTGATAGCAAGCTGTCCTCCAATTAATGTTCCAGAGAACATTTCATTTCAAGATTTTTTAGAATGAGAGCCAAGATTTTCTGGGATTTGGTTACACGAAGCAGCATCACAGTTTCTGCCTCTTACAAATTCTTCACATCCAGGGTTAATACACGGAACGTCTCGAAACATGTTTTGTTTGATTTCCTAAAAAGCTTAGCTAAGAGACCCTTTCATAGGTGACCTGCCTTTCATCTCTCCTAACCTAATGGATAAAAACATTAAAAACCACCATAAAAACATTTTAAGCCACCACCACACGATATTTACATCATTCCTTCTCTCAAAACTATGAAACTTTCCCTTGTGTTTTACCCGTAGGACACTTGGACTCAGACCTTACACAGGCTCACTCCCCACCGTGGCCATCTCTGTGTAAAATCACACCCCCTACCATCTCCAAAAGCCATGGGACTAACCTTCCTTATGGAGCCTTTTGGATGAATCCCTCTTAGCCGCCAGACCGGGGTCCCGTGGCGTCAGTCACATGCACCACTGGTACACACTGGTGTCCATGTGTTCCTGCCTTTTGTTAATAGGACACGCGCAGCTTCTAAACAGAGGACAGCATCTACTCTCTAGCCCCCAACACAGTGCCTGGACCCTCAATCATCTGTTGGGCGAACAAATAAACAAAGCCTCAAGCCAAACAATGACCAACGTGTGCTCATTCTTTACAGTTACAACGTTTCCTTGTTCTGCACTGTGTCAAAGAATAATGGAGAAACTCTGAACATCTATAGACTAATACTTTTTTTTTTTAATTTGAAAACTGAAAAAAAAACTGGTAAAAAAAAAAGTCTCACACGCTGGCATTTTCTGCCTCACCTTATAGCTTCTGGTTTATAATTTGTCAGCTTTATGGAACTATAAGCTAGGGGCATGGGACATATATGAATACGGGACTAATGTCTTACTCAACTTATCAACTATAAAACCTGTGTAACGTCGCATACAAGCCACAAATAGTTATTTCGAGCAATGCCTAGAAATCTGGGCAAAACATTCTTTGCTTTTCCTGAACGAACAAGAGAGAAGAAAGCAGATAAAGAGATACATGTATACACGTAAGACTATTACTAGGATTAGCACAGGTACGAGGACTGAAATACAGAGAAAACGGGGAGCAGGGCATGTGTATGAACCCCTTGGACAGAAAAAGCAGGAAGTGAAGTACCTTTCGTACGTGCTGATCCAGGCAGGCCCACACATGGGCCACCACGGACAGCGCGGTGGCCAGGGAGAGTTAGGTGGGGGTCATTTGGTCTCTGGGACAGTCAGCAGTCAAATGTTATAGCTCTTGGAATGCTAATCCTCTGCCGGGTGAAGCCAGATACATGTAGGCAGTTAAAAACGGTAGCATTTTTGCCAACGCTGTTGTCTAACACCGCCTGTAACGTCTGTAACGGAACAGGACGGGCATTGGGTCAATTTCCCTTCCTTTGAGCTCTAGGTTGGGACGTGTATTTTTACTATTACATTAGAATGTCTACTGAAATGCTCAAAATATGTGGCAGGTACTCCAAGAACGCTTTCTTCCTAAATCCTCCCGCCTTTAGAATATTCTAGAACTGCTTCAGGTTGCCATGGTGGGCGGAGTCTTCGTTCTGCTCCGTCCTCGGGACAGACTGTACCTCGCAGAGGTTTGACGCCGACACGCGGGCTGCATGTCAGAACCCTGGGGAAGCGGGGGTCACCGGAGGTGATGCCACTGATGGCACACCGACAAAGCATGTGCTGGCACTGTCTCAAGAACGAGGTCACCTGTCGTCCCCATCTTTTTGCAGGACAGGTGCGAAGGACGCCTCCTGCATGAGGGACAGGCTCCGGGATGTGGGGAGGACCAGGCAGGCGGGAGAGCCGGATCTGAACCCCAATCTTCCAATGCTCTTTTTTACTCTACGCCAGTGCCTGTGAAAATCCGGAACCTGGGTGTGACATCTGTTACGGAGGAAGGCCCCTTCCCCAGCTGGGACTGTTAAGAAATGTCAATTAAAATGATACACTAACTCCTCGCCCCAAACTAGAGGGATCATGGCTAAAGTACTATTTATTATTTGCAAAGCAGGCAGAGTAAGAAGAAATCCCCTGTAGCTTTCCCACCTCCCTCGATCCCCTCAGTGGCTCTGTCCCACTAGAGGAATAGAAAGCTAATCCTGCCACATGCATACACACCTGCCAAGCGGCAGTGAACAACCCTACAGGCCACACCCACGCCCTCCCAGTCAGGGCTTCTTTGCATTGTGTGTCGCATTCCACCAGCAAGTATTTCCAGCGACTTAATCTCTGCATCCACTGCCCAGGGCCCTCACGCAGGCCACTCCGTCCCCGCCCTGCCCCTGAGGGTGACTGCGGGTCACTCATCAAGCACGCCTCCCAGCAGCATCTACGGGGTTACCCTCTGCTGGTCCCACCCAACATTACCTTGAGCTGTGTACCTCGCTTCACGCTCCACTAGGCCCCATTTCCACATTCCACTCCGGAGGTCCAGAGAGAATGCCCCACCCCAAACACAAACACGCACAGTGCTTCCTTGCCACAGTCGAGCGGTTTTCCTTGTAAAGGGAGGAGTTCGTTGACTTCGTGCTCCCTTACATTTATTTCATAAATACAGCCAAGACTAAGCTTTAATGTACACAGCCCACCTAATACAGCACTTATGATGATAGGCGATGACTATTTTCAGCTGGGGATAATGAAGACTGCTACTTTTAAATAGACTTTCCTTGGGGAATACAAGGAATGTTCAGGGCTTTCCAAAAAAAGTGTCCTTTATAAACCGCTTGTTGCCAAGCGTTTCCTGGCTGCCCAGCTGCCCTGCAGCGGGATGGTGACCACGAACGGCCTGCTGGGTGACCATGGATACCCGGACCTGGGAGACAGGTCAAAATGCAACCCACACCCAGTTCCCATTTAGATCCTTGAAGGACCGCTGAACCTGATATATACAAAATAGCTTCTGTTTGCTCATCAGATAGGAATAGATAGAATACACACACGTGTGCACACATGCACACACACACACACACACACACACAGGCTGGCAGAACATGAAAAATGAAATATGCACCCTAATAATTGGAGTCTAGCACTATGTGAGATGTAGGGGGTGGGGCAGGATGTGACTGCTTCTAGGCGGGGTTACTAAAGGTCAAAAGTGATCTTTTAGGGAAAACTAAAGTTTGCTCTGAGGTTCATCACCTTCCAAGTAAAAACCAAGCTCTTTTCTTTTAAGAGGTAAAGTCAGATGTGCCTTTTCTCTATCATCCATTAATCTTTTCCGAATATCCCATGGTCCCCTACGGGCCAGATCCTTCCCACCCTCAGGCCTCACACCGATTCTCTCCTCCTGTCCTCCCCCAAAGCCAGCTTGCGGCTTGGCCCCATAGGGATTCCCACCAGGGCGCCCTGTCAGCAGGAGCCTCGGGTAGGTAGGGGGAGGAGGGGCTCCTACAATGTTATTTAAAGAGATTTTTAAGGCTCTAGTGTACAGGAGGCTTCAAAAGAAACAGCTAAATAAAACAACAACAGAATGAATCCTCAGGTGCACACCAGGACCAAGCTAGACGGGACCTGCCTGACTTCCTGCCAGCCCCAAACAGCCCTCCAGAAACACACACCCGCGACATTCCTGTTCCACGTGACCAGCTCCAGGCTCAGACAGTTCAAGCGCCTTCCCTGCCACCTCGATGCTAATCCCCGGCCAACACCTAATTTGAATCAGATCAACCTCAAAGGCCCATGTATTTAACAGGGCGTGATAATGCCTGTTTTACATGGAACAATCTTTGCAAAGGTAAACCAGCCTTGCTACTGCTTTTATTCCACAAAAAATAAACTTTCTTCATTACACTGGAAGAACTTCTAAGCGTTTTCAAATGAAAAAGTTAATTAAGTAGTGCACATCCAGAAGGTCATTCGAGGTAGAGAGAAAAGAGTGGTACTCAACATTCTACATAGGCAAGAAAGTCAAGGCCACAGCCACACCCCTCGTATGCCTGGAATTTAAAAAAGTCGGTTCCTTGAAAATCCACCAGAAAAAGTAGATCAGTTTTATAGTTAAATGTGAATTTCTAGTTGTGTTTAGACATAAGTACTAACTTGGAAAGAAAACAGATGACTTGTCGATAATCAACATTAAATCTCAGTTATCTATAACGTTATCTACAGTTATCTACAATGTTATCTCAGTTATCTACAATGAGAAATGGGATATTCCATGTAATTTTTCAGAACTATGATGACACACGGCACCTAAATCAGACGCCATCCTCAGTGGCACATCCGGACGCAGTAAAACGCAAGGCCTTTGGCGTATTAGTCTTGCTCTCAGTTTTCTGTCTTATCTCACAGGTAAAGCCCCCAGCTGTTACTGCTGGCTGCTGCCCGCTCGACATTAGATGCTCCTCCACTTGCTGGACTAGATGGTGGAATTTCTTGCTCCACCAGCATCTTGTCAGCCTCATCTCTGTAATTACAGTAGACGAGCGAACCAGGTGACCACGACTCTTCGAGCAAGTCTGAGACTTGAACCTGAGTTTGTTCCCTTACGAATGCATGGGATTCTAAAAAATCTATCTGTGTTCGTGTAGACAGGTAAGCTGGACCGGCAGGCTGTGTCTTTCGATCTGCCTGTGCACACATACGGAAGGCCCGCAGCTCCCGGATGACCTGCTGGTCCCTCAACGAGACCGGACCCGACATCCTGGACCTAGCCCTTCCAGTCCTGCGTGCGCCTCCAAACAGACCTCGTCACAACGGTCCTGGCCACTCAGGAGCCTCTGACTGGGCTCACTGCCCAGTCTTCACTGGCTGTTTAGGAACAGCGAAAGGGCCTGGGTACGCAGCTTTAAATAAGGCAGGAGTCCTTGTCAGCAAGCACCTGAGAGTCTGAATGGTTTGGGAAGTAAACCATTCGCTGGTTTTTCTCCCAAGCGTTCACTACGATGGGCATTCCAAGTGTCTCTCTGAACGAACTGCTGTAGCAGTGCAGCAGGGATGGGGCACACCCAGCGCATAACTCACTAGGCGACCCCCAAGTCCCTCCCAGCTGTTTCTTCACACACAGAAACCACACTGAAAGTATGACCCCGCGGAGAAGTGCTCACAGTATGAGGCCGGGGCGAATACGGCAGTCTGCAGCTCACGTCTCCGGATTACAGAGTGAAAGGGAAATTTCACAGTCACCTGTTGACACAGGTGGACAGAGAGCCACACTGGACAGTTCCTGCCACACACATCATGAGGACAGAGCTGGGTCTCCGTGTTTGCTGCCGATTCACCATTGCCCCCACCCCTACCCCCGAGGGACGGAGCACATGGCAGCCACGCTCACCGGGTCTCAACAAGTGTCAGGTAAATGTCTAACTCGAAGTTAAAAGCCATCCTGGGATGGGACATCGGCTATATCTGGCATCCGTCCTCCTCACACGCACCAGAAAGCTGCTAGTTCTGCCTTTTTGCTAAACTTGGTAGGTTAACCCGCCAAATTCTGAAGACTCGAGTCTCCTTTCTGAATCACTCACATTTCACGTGTCATACGACTGGTGACTCCTGCGTCGTACTCATCATATTTCACTAGTTAAAAGTCTGAGGACCGCATAATTGATGGTCCACAGAAGAGCAACGTCCAAGAGTGAAAAGATGCACAATTATAACTGCGCTGGGACAGCAGGCGTGAACTGGGGCTCTCTGGGGCAAACGGGGACGTGATCGTGCTAATTTTAAGGACGGCGTTAAAGAATCTCTACGCAACCAAAACGAATTCCAACTATGTGTCGTGGACCTATTCGGAGCAATGCCGAGGAAAAGTTAAATGTGACAATGGCATGGCAGTGTCCTACTGAATTTCGGGTTATATCGTTATAGGCACAGATGCTCGAGGTAGAAAGACGGGCAGGTTTAAGGGACACTGCTGCAGGACTGCTTAAAGATAAAACAGTTTGCACTGATCGGAAGTATAAAATATTTTTTAGAGAATTAAATTATAAGATTTTCCCCCTATATAAATGTATTCTTTTCTCAGTAACCAGGCAAGGTTCCTGGGCCAGAATCTTTTAGCCAAAAAATGTCCCCCTACAGGACCTTCACTGGAGTTAAATTAACAGGAAGATAAAAAGTCAGGAGAACAGGACTTGACATTGTGAGTTACTATGTAAAACTTCTGAATAGAAACACAGTTCCCAAAATGTTTTTCTATTTATACTCAGGGGGCCTTACTTTCAGTCATTTTGCTCTATAGGTATAAATCTTACTTCGGGGAATAAATTCTAGCAAAGCCCATTATATCTCAGATTTTAATTTTTTTCCTAATTAATCTTAATTTAAAAAGTGGAATTTCCCTTTCTAGAAAAATATAGTGGAACAGATAAAATTTAGTGAACTACCTTGCTGAGAGAATTTTTCTCTAATGTTTAGCTGGATGAATGAAGCTTTGCTATTATTGTCACAGTTTTATTGTTAAGCTACGAGGCATATGATGCAACTTTTGTGTCCTAGAATAGAGACACTAACTGCTGGGGTATCGAATAATAGAGCCTGAAGGAAAATTTGAGTACAAAGTCAACCCTAGTCCATGATTCTTGCTTGTAAGAGCAAATTGTTAATTATAAAAAGTCCTGGCTTCTGGGGTAATGTATAAAACTACCTGGAGAATTCTATCATACCTTGTTTGGAAAACCAGATTATTGGGGAAAAAATGAGTAAATGATATCAAAGAATTAATAAAAATATACATACATATATTTTTAATGAATAAAAAGTAAATATCTATGGTGTCTATTTTACCAATGTCTCTTGCATTGTTTTCTCATTTTTATAGGTGTCTAGGTATAAAGGGGTGTTACTTTTGGAGAAAAAAAAATCTCTTTACTTACAACTGATTTTATGAATGCTTCTGAAAACATTATCTTTCTTGGCAGTTCACTACAATATTGCAGAACCTCGAATTCTCTTATTTCCACATTCCTTCATTATAAGGGGAACATGTAAAGAGAAATAGAGAAAACACCTTATTATTTCTGTTAAATATGACAAATAGGAACACCCCAACTGGGCCATTCATTCCAGTTAAAAAAAAAAAATGTTTATTCAGAACTGAGCATGGTCAGGCATTTTGCCAAGCACCAGAGATTAAAAAAAAAAAAAAGTTGCATAGCAGTAATACCTAAAAATTAGCTCGTTAGATATCAATCACCCAACTGGAAAAAGTTGGCTCTCAGCCATTCCGATATTGATGAAGGTATCTAGAATAATCAGTGGGTAGGAATTATCTAGCAAAGTAGTCAAGAGCAAATACCTCATACTGTGACAAACGCAGTGACTAAAAACGGACATATGCGTGGGACAGGGGTCCTACGTTTGCTCTCCTCTTTGCAAAATCTCTCTCCTGTTCATTCCTGTCACGAATGATTTATTATTAGTTAATGGAATCCTACTTAAAAGTCCACATCTAAATGCGTTCTGCAGAAATACTATCAACCCCTGCATAGATCTGAACTTTCTTAACTAGAATTCAAGTTTACAGCTGCTCCTCGTTATAGTTCGAGTTTATACTCAAGTATTGTACTGAACGGCACTGGAGTATTTCCCATGCTCCTTAGCCCGAAATGCTATTAAAAGATACGTAACGTAATTGAACCCTTTGGTCATTGCTTGCCCACTTTATTCCTTACTTAAATGGTATCGAACACAAATGCCCTCAACTGAAAAATTTTTAAAGATGTGGTTTTCATATATATGTAAATATACAATTTTAAAAGATATTCCTAAAATGTCACATTCAGCTACAAAACATAGCTTAAAAAGATGAGAAAGACAACAAAGAAAGGCCTTGCAGGATGCAGAGCACACATAAGCTCTCAGGAACTTTTTTTTTTTTCAGACAAGGCAACCCTTGGTTGACCTCACAGATTACAAGGACCTTGTCAGTTTACAATCCCTTATTATTTTATTTTATTTTATATGCCTACAGCACCTGGTCTTCCTAGGTGGTCTCCCATCCAAGTACTAACCAGGCTCGACCCTGCTTAGCTTCCGAGATCAGACGGGATCGGGTTTAGCTCTCAGGAGCTTTTAAGTGGGTCAAAGAGACAAAATTATCCAGGGTGAAATAGGCCCATGGGGTGAACATCGGTCAAGGTGCACATGAGTTTTAAATTCCTGTAACTATAATCTCCCTACAAATTCACTTAAGCCAAAACTTAATCTTTAATCACTAGGAAAACTTAACATTTTCTAGATGAAAACTCGCTAGGTGAGTATTGATCAAATAAATGAGTAGAACATGACATTCCTTTAATTTGTCAAGCTTAAATCGATGATCGTGAATAAAAATAGACTCTACATTTCATAATCAACCAACTGTCCTCTTTCTAAAATCTTTGTAGCCGAGAACACGGCAGAAGTGAAATCAGATGGCGAAGATGGCTGTGTGTGAGGAAGCCATAATAAATGAGCTGTAAACGTAATTTGGTTGATAAAATATTGTCCAACAATGCATTTCCATTCTTTAACTTGATGTACCATTTTCAAAGCTGTGTCTAGTGAACGGATAAATGCTGAGCACTGACCAACACGATTTGATCAGCTCCCCTCTCTCCAGCTCGTTACATGTCACGCCTGACACAAATTCCCTCATCTCATGATGAACACCACCAATGTGAGCACGCAACCTCAATATTTCTGAAGGGATCAAAGCACACTGAGATAACGAGCAAGATCAAAGATTATTTTAGGCAAACAAAGTGAACAAACTCTCAATCTGAAAAGCGACAGCATGGAATTTAAATACACAGTTCGCAGTTCTACAGAGAATGTCGCATCGGAGACAGCGAAGGGAAAGACAAGCTCTCGGGAATGTCCCATCGTGGAGTTGGCTGCCAGCCGTCTGGATCCACACTGCCCAGGGCAGATGTTAAGAACACAAGACTTATCATCTGACACCCCTGGGTTAGAACCCACCTTCTGCCCACAACATCTGTACAACTTGGACTAAACTATGTGTTTCATCTGTGACATGAAACAATGGTGCCTATTCTTGCAGGATAAATAATTTACGTAAAGGGTCTAGTCTGTCGGGTTCTCCATACGGGAGGATCACCATGAGCATCTCACAGTAACGCTGACGGCCACACGGTAATAATGCTATCAAAGTGCGTGTTCCAACGCTCCACGGTTCTGGGGGCGAGGAGCAGGGAGGGAGGAGAAAGAGGGTGAGACATCCTTTCTAGGCATCTAGAAAAGCCCCAGGAGACCAAGGCCACTGGCGAAACCCCTACCTATGCACATTCAGGGACATCACACCATCAGTCAACCTCTTGGCTCTACTGAGATGCTAGCCTTCTAATCAATTAGGGATGCAAGATAAAATACGGGACATCCAGCTAAGTTTGAATTTCAGACGTATTTCTATTAAAAAGTCATTTGTTGTTCATCCGATATTCAAATTTAACTGGCGTCCTGTATTTTTACGGGAAAAACCGGGCGACTGCCTCTCTCGTCTTCGCTTAGAGAACCCGAGGGAACTGTTTTAGCAGCAGCTCCCACAGAGAACGTGGCGTCTAGCGGTGCAACAAACAGCACCATTCAGTGACAGAATTTTTAAGTTTCTCCAAACTCCCGAGGAATTTTTACTGTGGTGTCATTTGATAAAGATTCTGAATAGCTGGCACCTGCACTGCTTTATAGATGAGGAAACCAGGGCAGAGAGATGGGCTGTCAGCACCTTACATCTGCTGCTCACCTAAGTCCCCACCTTCCTTTGCACATGAGCAGACTCTGCATAGCTTCCCTAGACCAAGAGGATTTGAAGAAGTTTTATTTTGCGTTATGAACACAAAGCACATTAAATGTGCTTTTGCAATCCCTTCCTTTACTCCAAGGTCTTATTTCTGGAGTAGATAATCTGTCAAGCGCCTGCTGGCTCTCATTTTCCTTGATCTGTGATCTGTTCAGTTGCTAAGTCCCAAGGCGCGTTTGTCCAGGAATCTCAAACACGATTTGCACCTCCAGACTCGACCTCCTCGCTGCCGGCTTCTCCTTGCACCTCGTCACACGAGGCAAACGTTACTCCGCTGAAGGAACATGGGGTCCCGCAGAGCTTGTCAGAGCCAGTCACTGCAACCACACTGCTGGCCGCCCGCCACGCCTTACTTCCTTCGACCTCAGACTCCGGCTATTTGGGGCTGGCGGAGACCTGGGTTGGCTCGTTCACTACCCCATCAGTCTCCACCTCGCTGGAGCTGGTTGGTTCTCAGAAGGCCATTTGGACTTCCTTCTGCACGGGGCACCTGCTCTTTCCCCCAGAGACACATCTCCACCTCTGTCTTTCCAGGCAGAGGGAACACAGCGATGAACCATGCACCAGAATACTCTCAAAGGATATTCTAATCGCTATGTCCCTCTGGTCCTTGCTGCTGAAGTCCCTCCTGAACGGCTGCTCTTTTTCTCTGTACTTTCCTCTTGTTTATGTACAACAATGCTCTCTATTTTAGAATAAATAAGATGGCAGTTGCTGTGGCTTTTATTGGCTTTATCTCATATCCAGCCCATTATCATGCACATGCCTTATAAACTATATGCTTTACTGAAAGTCAAGTACTGCTAACGAAGAGAGGGAGGCTGTAAATCTAAAGACAGCCTCGCTTCTGTTTGCATCTATTTTCTAACATACTTTCTCTTAAGAATGAATATTAACGAGGAAAGCTGGGAACTCCTCCTCTGTACAGTCCGAAAAATCTTATTCTCTCGAATCTAAGTAATAATGAAAATAACAACAGCTACCACGAACTAAGTGCTGACCATGTGTTAGTCCTATTCCAAGTGTCATGTTGTACTATTAAGTGCTGTTATAAACCCTCGAAAGCAGATGAAGAAACAGAGTAACTGAGTGGCTTGCCTGTGTCACACAACTATGGATGAGCCCAATGGCAAAAAGAAATACAGCGACTGGGTAATTGCCCGATGTCACAGAGACGTCTGACTCCAAAGTTATACTCTTCACCCCCACAATATCCTAATGCCCCGATTTAAAAATATTTAACTCAACTTTTACACAGATAATAGTTCTGGGCAAAAGGAAAAGGGTATAGTAAAAAAAAAAAAAAATACTGGAAAGTAATCTAAATAGTATGTTTGGCCATTTCCTGAGCCTCCGTAAAAGATCATTGAAGAAACACATCTTGCTTGACACAATGTCATCCTGGAAAACTAAAATAAGTTTTAAAAAAACTGATGTTTTAACTCCAAATCTGATTCATTAAACTTATAAAGCACATGAAAAATATTGAAAAGTTTGATTATTTTTATCTTAAAAAAAAAACAAACCTGTAACTTAGACTTATGAAATAGATGATAATACATTCCAGTAAAAGTTCCCCCTGTCTCCTAGCCGTTAGGCCATCTAGATAAACTAATTCAACAATCTGAGTTCCCCACCCATAGAAGATGTTGATAGAGCTGGGAGAAACGGAACCGTTAAAATGCAGCTGCGTGGAAGAGCCAGCCGGCATCACACTGCACGACAGGGTGTGCTGTGCCAGGATGCTTCCGTGCGTGCGCACGCTGGGGTGGGAGGGATCCACACGCACGACCAGTTTAAAAGTCTGAGTGCGGATGTCTGGGTGCTAATAAGGTGCATCCTTTCAGGGGATACCTCAGTCAACATCGTATTTTACACCCTTTGCCTAAGAAAGACATGGCTCCCAAGTTAATGGAGAAGACATTCCAGTGTATGGCCCTCTGCTTTTCCTGGGGACTCCCTCCAACCACCCCGCCACTGGCCAAGAAATGCCAGATGTTTATTAGACAACACATTTGGATAATAACCCCCACCATCACCCTCGCCCCAGATCATACACCTGAAATAGACTGTGGTAAACTGGAACCAAAATGTCTCATTATAATTGGTTTATCTCACCTACTACCAGGTAAAGACCACATGGACAAATGCTTAGGGGTACGGAGCTTAAAAGTATATAGTGAAAATAAAAATTTTAAGTATTTACTGGTCTCACCTTTCAAGACCAAATCTACACCTATAAAACTGTGTCTTTATATTTATGTGTCAGATATTAGTTCCTCTCACTCAGAATTGGTATGTGGGTAATAAATTTTTTTATATAGAATTTGAAAGTTAATAGAGAGACCTTTTATGTAAACAGCCAGAAAACTGTTTTAAATATTTTTTAATTGGGTTGACTGAACGCAAATGCCATATCAATGACATAATAGATTTCTAACATAAAACGCTGTAATAAATTTGAACGTTATAGAGAAATTCTGCTAAAAAACACACACACACACAAAAACCTTGTGTCTTGTGATTTTTGCTGAAACTGGGACATTTAAATGCAACAAAAAGTGTCAATATGAGTCATTACAAACAGCAACTGAAACGGGGTTATATACTCCACAGGAAAAATTCTGAAGCAAAATACTAGATCAAAAGAAGGAAACTCATTGAATTAATGTGAGAACAACTTTAAAAACAAATGGAGAAAGCTTAAATCATTAGAAATTATTTACATGTCTAGTTCCTTGATATAGAGGACATTAATTGAGGGTTAATTAGAGAAAACACAGAATAAACTCTGCTTTAATTCTCAAGGACCAGTCAAGAACAGAAGAAGCTTTCAAATTCAGCTACCATCCCAACATGGCTTTTAATAAAAAATGTGGGCGTGTTACAACAGTAGTTTGAGTGTCTTCACTGCATTCTAGCTACTATTCTAAGCACTTGGTCTTAACTACTGCCTCCTGCATGTGGTTATCCAGCCCACGATACAGAGGAAAGTCGGGTGTTGAGAGGTGACAGACTGCACAATAACCTCAGAACCAGTAAGTGGCAGAGCCAGGATTCAAGCCCAGACAGTCCCCCTCCGGGAGCCACGCTGCGGACAGGTGCAGCACACGCTGACCCCGAGGGCCAGCACGACCCGCCCAAGCAGCCAGCACGTTCTCTTTCCACCCATCACACCGGTCAGTCCACAAAAGCAGCTGTGGTTCCCAGCCGGTCGCTCCTGCCTCAACGTTCCTTATCCCCGTTCGCGTCCACCTCGGAAACAGCCTGGACCACTGTGCGGAGCTGGTCTGACTTTTCACAGCTCTGCTCTGAGTCCCTGGTAAAGAAGGGGGCCATTAATTTTGTAACAAACGAGCGTTTGTTTGATGCCTGAATCCCCCGCTGTTAACAATCAGCAGACACATCTGTGGAGCTCACTTCGTAAAACGGTATCCTCCGATGAAATATTTCATTGATAGACTCAAAGAATGAGAAATTACATAATATGATCACCACAAGGGTGTAAAAAGCAGTTTTCGCAAGTAAAATTCTAACCTATTAATTAGCAGATGACTGTTTTGAAAAGAATTCATTTGAGACTCCTTTGGCTTAGCACATTAAATGTTAAAATAGATGCTGAATCTAATGAATGTTCAAGTTCCTTCAGACTCTGAGATTCTATGATCTTCTTGTCAAATCATAATTTCTGGGGCTTTGGCTGACGCCCCTAGATATACTCTCCAAAGCAGAGTTATCTTTTGTGTAGTGACGCCACAAAGTATCATCAGGATGTCCTCCTCTTATGCGTTATAGCAAATGACTGCCTCTTAGATGGTGATGGCCAAGTGACTTTGTTGTAGGTACAGGGAGGAATGTGGGTTACATTCCTACAAATACCAGCACGGAATGCTCGTCACAGGAGAACCAGCTCATCACCGGAAGGCGGCATGGGTGTCCTTCCATAGGTGCACAGTGCCCTCTTCTGGTGTAAATGTAGAATCCCCAAATGCAATCTTCTCCATAAGTGAATTTTCAGAGGCACCTCTAAGAATATTTACTCTTCTGGAGTCTTTAAAATTTTTAATTAAAAAAATTCCCTACTCTACCATGATTAAAGATGCCAATTAAAATAGACCAGATATATAATATTGCAGAATGGAAATAACTAAACTTTAAAAACTAATCCAGCTGGTAACAGCAAGTATAGAGTAGGTGTCATGGCATCAAAGCTATTTTAAATTTTTTTTTTTGAAATACATCTAATATACCCAAAGAGTTACCAAAGGCACTAATTACAGAACAAGAATTATACATTTAAAATTCTCAAATGCTTTGAGACTCTCAATTGTCAACTATTAACCCATCTACTTTCTCATAAATGCTTCCTTGTTTTCAAAATACTTATAGCTTTGGATTTTTAAAAAAATCTCAAAGGTTATCAGAAATAAAGTTAGTTGTTGATAAGTTTACTAAGCTTATAAAAACTTGCAATGGGCAAATTTTACCTAAGCTTTTACCTAAGCACCTAAGCTTTTTTTGATCAAATAAATATTTTGATGTGAAAAAATGTCAAGTAATATTTGACTTTACTCATTATTTCATTAAAATGTCATGCATATGCAATTATTATTGAAATAATCCATGCATATGCAATTATTATTAAAATACTGTACACGAGTTCAAAGTATGAGTTTTAAAAAGCCAACAGAAATATTTTTAAATCTTGTAGGCTGAAATAACTTCCTTGAAACTTAATTTCCTTGATACTTAATTTTCATAACTTTCCATTGTAGAAAATAAAGCAGAAAAAAAATTTAAAATGATACTTTTCAGTGATGAATGCTCAAAACAAAATGTCTTTCCAACTGTGGGGAAATACAGCTTCTCTAAATCTTGCTCATCTTTCTTTTTAACGAAACAAAATAAAAATAGTTTCAGATTGATGAATTAGTTCATGCACAGAATACATATGCAGATTAAATGTAGAGTTCTTTTACACGAAATGTTATTCATTGCTTAAATGAGAGTAATGAATTAGGAAAAATGAAGATATTTCTATTGAACTTTGATAACTAGGATTTAAATACTTCTATAACATATTTCTTCTTCATTATTTCCATTCATTAATTTATCAGTCTACATCTGTTGTACGGCATGTAAAGTATAATCAGGAATAAAAGAGTGAATAAGGCACTATCTTGGCTCCTGAGGAATTAGCAGGTAGAGGGGGAAATACGATTGCAATACAAATTATTATAAGGACATATTTTAAACAACTTACCCTCAAAACACAGAGTTTTCACTAAAAAGCGATCTCTGATTTTTGTACAATTCCTTATCCCTACACCCTACACAGTAATATCTGCAGCCACTTGAAGGGTCCTGCTTTTGCAGATGTGTGACTATCTTCTCTAACCTCTTTCTTTCAGGGGATGGGATGGGAAAAACTATGCTTCTGGCTCAAGGCCTCCCCATATTAACAGTTATTAAAGCACTTACCACCATATAACTCTCCTATTCAACCCATCAAATATGCACTGAAACCACACCCTGAATGGACGGACACACAACGTTGAGGAAGGAAAAACTGAATGCAGAATGAAAAACCCCGCTGTGAGGTCATCACGGTCCCCCCTGGATGCTTCACACCCCTCTCAGCCTACAGGGCCATGCTTTACTTAGTTCAGATAATGCGACACTACAAAAGCAATTTCCAGAAGTTAACTCTAATTTCCTGAAAGAAAGAATGGCTTTTAAGATTATAAACACTGAGTCAAGAAATGCTGTGGAAATACGGAAGCCTTGCCAATACTCTGAAATAACTCGTCCTAAAAAGCAGTCACATTCATCATGTGGAACCCTGCCAGGACTGGGTACCAGAGAGGAAAACAGGGAACAACTGAAAAGCTCCCCAATAGAAGGCTGGTCAACTAAATAGTGGAATATCGTGTAAGCACGAAAAAGAATGACCTGCTTATATGCACTGGGAGTGTGTATGGTGCAGGGGGGCTGGTAACAGGGGTGGCCTCTGCAGAAGAATTTGGCTGGCTGGCTAATTTTGCGTTTTTTACTTCGTACCCTCTGGTACTTGAATTTTTCATGATGAACATGAATTATTTTAAGAATAAAACAGAAGAATAATCATGGGATAAATACCATTTCGAGCGACAAAAAACAACCACCGTTCTATGGGAAGTAGAAAGAAAACAGGGGCGTTATGAGGTCAGCGTGACATTTTCACGTCAATGACACCAACAAAAAATAAACAGGATAGAGCACCCAATCTTTTTTTGGTCAAATGAATATTTTGATAAATTTGTCAAAATAAATTGATGTCAATTTGAAAAAAATAAGCAATGACTGAATTGGATAGCGAGCCACTAATCCTAAAAAGAAATAAACTTTACAGGAGAGGTGCTCGGTGTGCGACTGTTATAATGTTTCATAAAATATTTTCTACTTCCGGTTATCCTCGCACATTTTGTTGGTTTCTTTGATTCAGTGCTTCGCTCCCAAGGTTAACACTCCCAAGAACGAACTTGAAACAACACTACATGGTCCTTCATCTGTGGAAACTTCCGTTGCACTCAACTCAAAAGCATAAACAAGAAAGCTCAGGTTAAACAATTTGTAAAAGTCCCCAACGTGCTTTGCCTGACACACTGTGCTTAGGACAGAATTCTCCATGGGGACGAAGAAGGCAGTAAAAACAGTTTTGAAAGCAACCGCAATTCAGAAACGCAAAACACTGCTTTCCAACTCAGATCAAATTTTTAAGGCTCCATGATGCTACAAATGATAGACCCTTTTCTTTTTTATTTTTTGAAAGTTTTTTTGGGGGGGCGGGGGGAGGACAGCAAAAGCAACTATGTAATTTAGTATGAAATTCCACGATATAGATTTTTGATTTAATAACAAGTCCAGGTGGAGATTCACTGGAATAAAGCAATCAGGAGGAAGCACACTAGAACACTAGCAGAGGTGTGGCTAAGAATGACGTAATGCTTGCCCGGGGCGGAGGGGTGAACAGTGCAGGAGACGGGGCCCCCGGGGTGGAGAGCCACAGATTCAGTGTGGACTCGTGGTCATTTATCAGTCACTCGTTTCAGTTACTGTTAGATTTTGCTCTGTATAAAATGTGTGTGTGATGGTCACAGTGCCTGGGTGGGGGATGACTTTTTTTTAATTCCTGAAAGGTGCCAGGGGTTAGATGAATTTAAAACTAGGGAGAGGAAGGCAGAAAAGAAAGCTAGGAAGAAGCCAACTCCACTGACTTTACAATATCACTTTAGGCTGACAATGTATGTCACAGATTACATTCCTTTAATATCGGTGTGTATGCACACGGGCACACACCTTACAAATCATGTGAAAATCCGACGCGTGCAAAGAAAGCAAAAACAAACCTTTCACAGAATTCTGACTGGCCTTAAAATCACCATCAACTTTACAAGCAATTAGAATGGGTTTACAACCCAGATTTTTTTTTGTGGCTGTAATTATTACAGAGTCAGTTTATTTCCACTTTCTAAGATTTATCATGTTGGGAAACTAAAACAGTAGCATTCCTCATTGTCACCAAATGATTCGTAAACAATATGCCCCTCCTGAGTATTCAAAGTCAAAATTCTGCCCCAGGTTAAATCCCTTGGCAATGGCAAATGTCTGTCGGGGCTTACAAAATAAGACAAATGCTAATAACTCTCCAAGTCCTTTATAATTAATTTTTTAAAAAACTTCAAATTAAAAATTGCAGTGTGCTCCAAAGGGGATGCAATTAGCACCACATATTGTAATAGTAAAATGAATTGACAATCCTGAAGACAGGAGGATTTACACTGTAAAAGAGTTCAAAATGTTTATGAAGACGTCTCCTTTTCTGAGCTTCACAGCAGAAACTCATGATATTCTGTTTTAATAACTTAATTATTACATCCTTAGAGTAGATTTGAAAATCAAATGATCTTTGGAAAACTAATGTTGTGTCATGAGCATTTTATTTTTTGACTGCGAAATGAAATTTCAAAATTCCAGAGCTGGAGCCGCAGCTTGAGGGGCACCAGAGGAGACACACGGGGAGGAACTGAGCTGTCTGGCTCTTTGGGGTGAGGGCTGGAGGGACGGATTTCTCCCAGACGGAAGTGCTGGCAGAGGCTACTCTTCTGTCGTTGAGCCCTCCCTACCTGGCATGTGGGCCCCAGCGCCTGCCATGTCTGAGTCTCCCTCAGCACAGCTAACACAGGTCGCCTGCCCAGGTGATTATCTGAGACCCCA
Organism: Macroglossus sobrinus; assembly: GCA_004027375.1. Lineage (NCBI taxonomy): Eukaryota > Metazoa > Chordata > Mammalia > Chiroptera > Pteropodidae > Macroglossus > Macroglossus sobrinus. The sequence continues at coordinate 114,061 of PVKZ01003322.1, read as the reverse complement.
CCCCTGCCAGCGTGTGGGCCCGCACAAACTGTGTCCAGTGGATTTTCCATACAAACAGCCTGTGCTGGCTCATGCTGTGGCCTTTCATAAAATCTCACAAAGGCTCACAAACCCTCAACAAGCAGTATTTGGCCCAACGCGAGCGGCAGTTGGCCTTAACTCATGGGCTGGCTTCTCAAGGCACATCCCAGCCCAGAGTGGGTGGTGGCCACCTGCAATTGCTTGGTTGCTCATGTCAGGTGGCCCCAGGCAGAGCACAGGCTGCAGCTAAACGTGGCCTATGACAGGGCCACTCCCAGGAGGCCACAGCCAGCATCGGTCTGAATCAGAGCACCACCCAGGGTCACATCTGAGGACGACACACCCAAGGGGCAAACAGGACAAGCACCAGAGCCCTGAAGTAAATTCTGCTCTGTAGGGTCAGCTCCTACACAACAGCTCCTCCACTGGGCATGCCCAGTCATCACAACCTATCAGCCTGAGGGTCTATCCCTCCCACCGATGAGCAAACAGCAACCAAGTCTCAACTACAACAGGAGGACACACGCAACCCATACAAGGTTTAGGTGACCAGGGAAGACACAGCATGCCCGCTACATAAGTCCACTCTACTAAGACCGGGGGACATAGCAGCCCTGCCTAATATATAGAAACAAACACAAGTAGACAGCCAAGATGGGAGGACAAAGAAAGATGTCCCCAATGAAAGGACAGAACAAAGCTCCAGCAAAAGAACTCAACAAAATGGAAAGAAGCAATCTACCAGATGCAGAGCTCAAAACACTGGTTATAAGGATGCTCAGTGAACTTAGGGGAAGAGTAGAGGAACTCAGTGAGAACTTTTACAAAGAAATAGAAAACTTAAAAGTGGAGATAGAAAACATAAAAAAGAACCAGTCAGAAATGAAGAATACGGTAACAGAAATGAAGAATACCTTAGGTGGACGTTAACAGTAGATTAGATGAAGCAGAGATCAAATCAGCAACTAGAAAATAAGGGAGTAGAAAACACCCAGTCAGAACAGCAACAAGAAAAAAGATCCAAAACAATGAGGACAGTTTAAGGGGTCTCTGGGGCAACATCAAGCAGACCGATATTGGCATCAGAGGGACACCAGAAGGAGAGAGAGGTATTGAAAATCTATTTCAAGAAATAATGACAGAACTTCCTTAACCTGGTGAACGAAACAGACATACAAGCTCAGGCAGCGCAGAGTCCCAAAGAGGCCCACACCAAGACACATCATAATTAAAATGTCAAAGGTTAAAAACAAAGAATTGTAAAAGCAACAAGAGAAAGGCAGTTAGTTACCGACAAGGGGGCTCCCATAAGACTGTCAGCTGATTTCAAAACAAAGCCTTTGCAGGCCAGAAGGGATTGGCAGGAAATATTCAAAGTGATTAAAAGCAAAGACCTACAACCAAGATGACTCTACCCAACAAAGCTATCATTTAAAATTGAAGGAGAGAGAGAACTTCCAAGACAAGAAAAAGCTAAAGGAGTTCATCACCAAACAAGTATTACAAGAAATGTTGGAAGGAGTTCTTAAAGAAGAAGAAAATCAAAATTATAAATAATAAAATGACAATAACTGCATATGTATCAACAATTACTTTTAACGTAAATGGGTTAAATGCTCCAATCAAAAGATAGGGTGGCTAAATGGGTAAGAAAACAAGACCCTTACATATGCTGCGTACAAGAGTCTGACTTTAGATTAAAAGACACACGAGCTGAAAGTAAAGGGGTGAAAAAACCAAAAACTAGTGTAGCAATACTTGTTCTAGACAAAATAAACTTTAACACTAAGGCTATACCAAGAGACAAATAACACTTCTAGGTATTTATCTGAAGAAACTCAAAACACTACTTCAAAGGGACTTGTGCATCCCTATGTTCATTGCAGCATTATTTACAATAGTCAAAATACGGAGGCTACCTGGGTGTCTTATCAATGGATGAACGGATAAAGAAGAGGTGGCACATATACACAATGAAATATTATTCAGCCTTTTTAAAAAAAAATGAGTCTTGACATCTGCAACAACATGGATGGATCTAGAGGGTATCGTGCTGAGTGAAGTAAGTCAAACAGAGAAAGACAAATGTCATATTATTTCACTTACAAGTAGAAGCTAAAGAGGGAAATAAATAAAACATAAACAAACTCATAGATATAAAGAATATTTTGATGGTTTCCAAATGGGACGGGGTTGAGGGTTGGGTGAAAAAGGGATTAAGAAGTACAAATTGGTAGTTCCCAAATAGTCATGAGATGTAAAATATAGCATAAGAAACATAGTCAATAACATTTTAATAACTATGTATGGTGTCATATGGGTACTAGATTTTTCAGGGTGATCATTTTGTGAATTATATAATGTCTGATCACGATGTTGTACACCTGAAACTGATATAATATCGCATCCCAACTGTACTTGAAAAATACAAAAAATTAACGCAGCAGATATATAGCAACAAATGGGTAGTCAGGAAAAAGTCTGCCGTGTTAAAAGGCTTTCCATGGGAAAGAAGGTAGAGTGCACGTGCATCTTAGGCGGATAACTAATGCACCTAAAATGCAAAGTACATTACTGCTGCTTATACGTATCTTCTTAAACAAATATAGCTCTTGGCTTTTACAGGTTAATTGAAATATAAACTGCTTCCTTCCTACTGTTGCTCTTCTCCTGCAACAAATTAGAGGTTCAAGTTCAAGTATGCTGCTCAGTATAGATACATCAGAAATATTTCAGTTTCAGTGTTAACCAGGAAACTAGAATTCAAAGGAGCATGCTATATATATGCTACAGTCATGGAGAATAAATATTTCTGAGTTCCATTCCTAACTTCACCTAAAATGAATATAAGGAAATCCATTTATCTGTTAAGTCTCAGTCAAGTAAGCAATAAAATGATAACATTAACCAAAGATTAATAAAGGCTAGAGGGGAACCATGTGCAATGAAAAGGGAGCTATCAGATCAAGTGTTTGCATTTTTTCCAGCAAGAAGTAAATTAGTGAATTCCTCTCGCCCTCCCACAAATAGACAGCGTTCTGGGTTCCCTGTTTCAACTTTATTTATTTATTTTTTTAAGGCTGGCTAGTTAAGTTACTTACATTTTTTTAAGCTTTATATTTATTATTTTAAAATCAATTTATTATTTTTATTATGGTGACATCAGTTAATAAAATCCATTTTCAGGGGAACAATTCAACATTAAGGCATATGAAAATATATATTGCATTGTGTGTTCACAGCCCAGTTAGATTTCTGTCTTAAGTTACTCACATTTTAAAATACAGGTTAGATCACTCTTTAAGAAAGAGCCTCATAATTACAAGGGATTTGAAAGAAGCCCTCCAACAGGTAGAATAGGAATCAATCAACTCCAGACATTAGTAATACTGGCATGATTACAGAAAAGGAATTTGAGTTAACGAGATTTGACAGATTAAACACAAATAACACAGGATAGGCTATTTCTGCTGACAGTATCCAACCCTTCAAAGATGCATGCCTAAAGAAATTGATTGAACTGTAAGAAAAAGTGTGAAACTGGACAAAAACCACCAGGTAATTTAATGTTCTTTTGGCTTCTACCTGAGAAGAAAATGCTACATATAAAATGGTAAATGTCTACTGGTAAATGTCTCACTAAGAAATAACCTAATATGCTGGAAATGAAATCTAAGACTACTTGCCAGAACAATTCCACAGAAAATTGTAATTCTTTAATCAGTGGTTCTCAAAATTTACTTTGCCTATGAAGGACCTGAATTTGCTAGTTACAGATGCAGGCTTACCCAGCTATTCCCACCGCTTTTAGCTCCACTGGGTTCTGGGAGTGGCTCAGGGCTGCATCTTAAGCAAATCCTTTGGGAATTCTAATTCAGGTTACACATGGTCCATGCTTTGAGAAACCCTGTTTTAAAAAGCAAGATTATCCCTGTAGGTCGTCCCTTCTACGGTGTGATTCTGCTGGACAGTGTGTCCTGTCCAAAAATGTGGATTCTCGGGCGTTTCATCATTAACCGCTAATGAATTTTTGACAAGGAAAGTGGTTGTGTCACATAAAAGCATATGCTACCCCCAAAAGGGTGGTATAGAGCCAACCCATTACTCTCTGCACCCCCGTTCTAGCCTGCAATAAAACTACCAAGTTAATCTCTCCTTAACCATCGAGTCATTCGATCATTTTTCAGTTTGAAAACCTATACTAAGAGGCTCCCTCATGAAAGACTTCCCAGCTCCTGATGCTAAAGTCTGTGAAACCCGGTCTCAAGCAATCAAGCTCGTGTCACCTTACGCGTAACCTGGCCAGCTCCAGCCAGACAGGTGTCTCATCAACCTCTGAAGGGTGGACACGCTGACACGCTCATCCCTTTGCTTTGGCGGGGTCGCTATTCTTGCCTGGGATGCCTTTCACCCTTCCTCTGCCTTAGGCAACCCTTCCAGGCCTGGCCTGGATGTCACAGCCATCGCCAAACATCCTTTGTGATTACCTGCGACATTTCACATCTGCACCAAATACTGCGGCACAGGTCTACACCCTCTTCCCCCCACATAATTTTCTTGAAGGCAATAACATTAGGGAATTTCTTGATACTTCATCCCAACTCAGACTCTCAAACAAAACGCTAGTCATTATTAAATCAGCCTGATAAGAGCTACCACATTTGTGTATTTATAGATCATCAAATTGTATCCCAGTGAATACCTATAAATTACTTTAAAATATCTGACTAACCAGTATACAGCAAGCACTGTTCCTTGGCACTGGGGCTATGCTTAGTAAGTTGTCTTTGTCCTCAACTATGTCTCCTGTGAGTCCTTAAAACAATAGCTATCGATTTTTTTCTGCTACATGAAGCTCTACACAACCTCTTTTTACAGATTCTGAAGTCAGAGAGTTTTCTATTTGATAAGAGACAATGATGTTACAGCTGAGATGAGAAGCTAAGATCTCACTCCCCACCCCTCACCCCGCTGGGCCAAAAGCACCTGATCTTTTATTTTATCAAAGTAACATTCTGAGAAAGATTCAAAGTATGAAATTTATTTCTTGTGTGCCCCATTCAGTTCCTGGCATATATAAACATAAAATATTAGCCGTCAATAATTTTAAAAGCTCTAAACTGAAGATACATATAATCTACCATCTCAAAAGGTTTCTACGATTATCTTTTCCTGAATTAATAATAATAAAAAAAAGTCATGACTATAACCACGGCAAGTTACGACAGGACGAACAACTCTCACTAGACTTGGTATTTATTATATTTTAAATTGTGGTCAAATATAAACACAATATAAAATTTACCATTTCAATGGCATTTACTTTTCTAAGAAAACTGTTGGAAATGATATAATACTAACACGGGATTCTTTCCTGAAAAAAAAAATAAAATCCTACAGTTAACATCTGAATTTGAAAACGATTGTTAGTGAATACCTTTTCCACGTTATCAACGCTGCTACTGCTGACAAAAATAATTAAAATATGCTATGAGTGGTTCAACTGTATGTTAGGTAGTGAAATAAAATAGTAAATATTACACACCCTACATTTTTTACATTATTTTCCCAAATTCACAAATGGTTCTCAATAACAGTAGGAGCTACTTTTTATGGTGAGCTTACTATATTTCAGAAACCTCCTCAGTGCTGTATATACATTACCGATTTTTGTTTTCTTGTTGAGGTAGAATTCACATACCATAAAATTCACCCTTTTTAAGTTTAGGAGTTTTAAGCGTAGTCACAAAGTTGTGCGATCATGACCACTAATTTCTGACTTTTCCATCACCCCAAAAAGAAGCTGTATGCGTCCGCAGTGAGCCTCCACGCCCCTCCGACCCTGGCTGCCTCTGCCTGCTTTGGACATTTCAGATAAACAAACCATATAATACATGGTCTTGTGTGTCTGGTTCTCTTTACTTAACATACTATTCTCCAGGTTCAACCACACACACGTAGCATGTATTAGTACCATGCATTACTTTTTAATACCGCAAAGCAACACTTGAGCTAGGTACAATAATTAACCATGCAAAATAATAAGAAGATTGAGAGATAAAGTAAGGCATCCTTTTTTGAGTCTCTAATAAGCACACATGAGGACACGAAATGAATTACAGGTAAGTTCTTGGCAAACTGATCTAGGATGTTTACGCAACTGCATACGTCCACTCACTCTAAATTTGCCAACAGCAGTCAGTAGAGAACCTTTTTGGTCTTTCTGTTATTTTTGCTGGTTTATTCAACATTATCTGTCAGCGTGTTTGCGTGCCTGCCGTAAGTAATAATGTAGCTTAGCTGTAAATGGCAGTTGCCATATAAAACACCCTAAATGAATGTTCTGGAATCTTTAAAAAGTGAACCTGGAAGACACTGGGATTAATCTTAATGAGGGAGGAAAAGGAACGATAAGAGAAAATGAACTTTGAAAGAAATCTACATTTGACCTCCACGATTTTAGAGATGCTTCCTTCAAATCATGCACAGGGCTATGAATTAAAATTAAAAAAAAAAAAAAAAAAAAAAGCAAGAAAGGAGGCCGGAACCACAAAGCCAGAAGGGAAGATTCTCTAGCACGACACAGTAGCTGCCCCTCAGTAGTCGTGGGAAGCTAACATTCACTAAACAATCCGCTGGTTTTAGGTTTTGTACTAAGCACTGCTCATGTGTTTTCATTTATTCCTCAAAACAAGCCTTTCAGAGAGATATATTATCTTCATTTTATCGATAAAAGACATTGAGATTCGGGGAGTTACTCTGCTGCAATAGAAAGGCAACATCTCACTAAGCTCTAGCAACGAGTGTCCTGTGTTCTGTTGGCAACCTGTACATTCTCTGATTAGAGCATGTCACACATTATATTGAAATACGGTTTGCTGGGCTGTCTCCCACCCAGAGGGTAAAACTCTCCCAAGGCAGAGACTGTGTTCTGTCTGTCCCTTACTCTCTCTTTCTTAGTCACCTACTACCACCAGCTTTTATCTATCAAAGTACTTGAGCTATGTATATATTCTTCAATGAGTATTTGCTGAATTAACTATGAATCTGTCTCTCCATTCCCAAGAGAAACCCATGTGATAACATGCTTTCTCCAGTTCTCACCCCTCGAGCATGTATATTTGTTTTAGAATCAGGTTTAGATTTTAGCATTTAAAATAAAGTTCTGTAAACTGTTTCAAAGAATCTGGCCCAAAACTCATAACTTAAATGTTTGATCAAAACATTTAACTATGAAGTGTCATTTTTTTTTCCAGACATGTTCATCAAAAATATCAGATTTCACATACTTTGGAAAATTTCTATAGAAATTTTAATACAATCGAAACTCTACATTGATTACACAAATGTCATGCCCTATAACAGCGTTCACCCTTATGTTTATCTTAAAAGCACAGCTGAGTCGTATTGTTTACTGCAACTTTAGAACAATAAAGCCTTGATAGTTTCCAACCTTTTCATCTACCAGTGCCTTTTTTTAAACCTTTCATACTTTATTAAATTACATTCACTCCTTGTGGGCCCAGTGCCAGTATCCACTGGTAAAGTGAGACCAAGATAAACTTTGGGATGCACCCGCCTCCTCCAAATCAGAAAGCGCCAAGAGAAGTCTCGTAATTTATTCTCTCAATTCAAATTCACGGCCCCCGTCCCAAGATCTAATGAAATTCAATCTACAAAGTAAGAATATTCACTTGAGAGATGCACTCGAGGACCTTGTAACAAACATTAACAGAGGCCACCGGTGACATGACACTCGTAAGGACACTGAGAAGTGCTTCTAGGTAAACAATGGCCTCCCCTCCCCGTCCTGTGGGAAGCACGTACTGGGCAGGGCTTTGCTAACTGCCGCGGTATATGAAACGCACTTTCCAAGAGCAGGTGACACGTTATTAAATGTACCCTCGCCTGGAAATTTCCATTTCACTTCTCCTTTTTGCCATTGAGCCTACTTATCAGAGTACCTACTCTAATTTCTACAGACACCAAAAGTATTATATGTGTGTGTATACTCCATTTGAACATATGACAACCCACACTTGTTGGGAAAAAGAGTAAGTAATGCACTAGCACTGTTCCCTCAACGTTATCGTTCCTACAAAGGACCCGAGGACCTTCTTAAAATGCAGATCCTGATTGTTTCCTGGCTCCCAGGGGAGCGTGGGAAAGGCTGAGACGTGGCGTGTGCACGGAGCCTTGAGGACAGATGGAGTCTGCACAGCGGAGATAGGAAGGTCCCACCCGGGGTAGAACCAACCCACAGCAAGGCTCACAAGCGGGAAAGGCGTCTGCAGGAGCCGCGGGCTGCGCCAGACCGCTGGGACCGCGATGCTCGCAGCAGAGGTCGGGCAGGAGACCGGGACAGGTGAGCAGTTAGATCACAGAGTCCAGCCTGTGTGTCACTGGGACTTTACAAAGAGCAATTTCAGGGGGTGGGTACAGAGACTGCACTGAGGAACAAAAGGGAGAAACTGAGACAAATGAAAACACTTTCCAAAGATCTTGCTACAGAAAACTAGAGACCGATGACTAGAAAAGGACAAAGGGTCAAGGGCAAGTTGTGAGATTTTGTGAGTGTGGAAGACTTAAGCAAATTACTAGGAAAATGTGGGGTGAGCAGAGAGAGAACTGTTAAGAACACAGGAAAGAGAGAAGGACTGACACTTCTTTCTGTGACTAGAGGAGGCTTCTCAGCCCCAGCCCACCTGATGGGAGAGAATTCTTTGTCATGGGCGTGGGGAGGGTAGGGGAGGAGGGCTGCCCTACCCATGGCAGGCTGCTTAGCAGCATCCCTGCTCCTAATACTGGATACCAGCTGCATTCCCGAGCCAGTGCAGATGTAAGAACCCAAAATGCCTCCAAATGTTTTTTGGAGCGAGGATGGGGCACGTGGCAACATCTTCCTGGCTAAGCAAGCCCGGCCTGAGAGAGGCCAGATACCGTGAAGTGCGCTCAGACGGGCTGTGGAAACAACGTGCTCTGCCCCTGCCAGCTGGACCAGACGCGGGGAAGGCCTCCGCTGAGAGGCGAGAGGAGAGCCCGTCTGGGGTGCACGGAAGGGAGGGGAGGCGCGGGACTGGGATAAGCGGAGCTCTGGGGATGAGAGCGTTCCCATCCCCCTAGGCCTCCGGAGCAGCATCTTCCCTGTAGGAGTCTCCGGAAAAGAGGACGCAGAGGCTCCTGGAGCCTGAAGCACGCAGCTGAGATGGGTATCAAGATCTTCCTGAGAACGGAACCATCGCGACAAGTGTCCTCACTCGTACAGTAACCATCTTCTTGTTGGCCAGAACAGAAATTTAGGGGTAAAAACATCTTTTTTTGAATATACAATTTTAGCATAATTTTGTAAAGTCTTCAACAGGAAGGTGTTTCTGTATTATATTTGCCCCAAACCCTATCCATTTCAACCCACATTTGATTTTTAAGACACAGAAGTGAAATAATCTGATGTTTTACATGAGGCGTCACCTTTGAAAAACTGTCACATTCATTGTCCTATGCTTCTGGGTATTAGTGCACATTAATATATGTGCTCATTGTAGTGAAAAAATTAACATTTAAATCTGGGTCCTGAAAGCTGAACTATTACACACTGCCAGGAGTGACTAGTCAGAACATCGTTGTAATTAGCTATCTCACTTAAACTTTATCTTCTAAATACAATCTTTACAGATGAAAACCCAGTGTATGTTTTAACAGTCTTACAACTTGTTAAAACCGTCCCCCGTGTCCTTGCTCACAGCACAGTGTAGGCAGCGGCTCTCGTGAAGGCGAAGAGGGAGCTGGTATATGACGACAGCGGAAAGTGATCTGCGAAGAAATTCACCTCGCCTAAAAATCTCCTAAACACATCTATTACAAAAACAGGAAGCTCTGCTCAGAAATGTTTCTCTTTTCTTTTTCCCGGCTTCATACACTTAACTGAATTACCTTCAAGTGCAGCGAACAGAACTGGATTCGGAATAGCTTCCTCCTCAAGAGATCAAAGACATCTCAGCACAAATATCTAAAGAACTAAGATATGCTAAGACAATAACGCCAGACACAATAAGCAAAGATTCGCGCCTGTACTATATAATCAACGGCAGAATATGCTTATGTTCAAGAGCAGGACTTTTTTGCCACTCCAGAGAAGCGTCAACCTGCTTTGAAATTACGCTATGGTTAGTCTCGCTTGCTAAACACAACTCTTTCAAGCTCGACGACCACCTGAAGGGGATCTGAATGATAAGTGCTTTGGATATTTATCCGTTTCTCTTCCAAAGAAAGCACATTCCAGTTGGATTCACGTTCAGATCTGCCACACGTACCAATCACAGGACACAAATGAAGCTGAAATTCCCCAATCGCAAGACCAGCGTGCACGAGGACATCGTTCAAGTGTATCTCTAACTGCAACTGGACCCGTGTGTACGACTCGAGGCCTCTGATACGATCTTTGGAAACAGGCATATTTGGAAAAGCTCACGCACTTTACCCAAAACTGGACTTATGCTTACAGCCAAGTGAGTTAAAAAAAAAAAAAATGACTGAAGGAAAACAGGTCCACACAGCAATCAGGATTATTATCTCTGAAGTCGTTAGGTTACGTCTCCGTTCCTCCCACTGGTAATGAAAACTGCGCACGGTTTGGAAACATGCTAAGGGGTATCGAGAATTCAGGAAGAGAATGTAAGCATCGTTAAAGGGCAGTCTAGACATAAATAATTCAATTATAGTGAGTAAATCCAAGGACTTCAACACCTGGCTCACATTGTAAGCCACTGATAGAAAAAACAGCTCTATAGCTGCAAGTAACTAAATAAAATTACTTCAAAGGTAACACTAAGCAAATCAGATTTGACTGGACAGAGCAACCAAAGTTCCAAGTTCGGCTGAGTTCCAAAGTGGAAACATTTCTGAGACTGTTTTTATTTTTCTCGATGGAAACAAAATGGAGACAATCTTTGAGGGAGGCCAGCATAAAAAAGTCAGTAAGGCCATTTTGGTTTCCATGATCACCCATAATTTCAAAATATATTATTCTAACATACCCAGATTTCAAAAACAGGAAAGCTTAATGTAGAGCCTCACTTTATCATTTCATAAAGAAATCTTGGTAGATTTAGGTGCTAAAAAGTACTTGCTCTTTTATTAAACAATCTTTGTATTGGCCAGTTGTTTTATTGGTGGAGGGGGAATAATATATTAGTCCTAATTCCATTCTCTTTTTTCTGAGTTCAATTCTCTTCCTTATGAAATTTCCTATTACAATGTAACTCAATACAAAAAAAAAAAACTGTGTCCTTAACATTTAAAAAAATAATAAAATTTTATCTTAATAGCTGAAACAAAAATTAACTGGGTTCAAAGGTCATGCCTTAACATATTCCTAATAATGATTTAAAACAATTAGGTTGGTAAGGTTAAAGTCAACCCAAAACAAGTGGCAAAAGAAGTAATTATTGCATTTAACATCTTCATTAAGAATTCCTTTCCCTATAAGGAGCTGAAAATAAAGTCAAAATACAACTAGGGCTTTATGGCACCTATACAATTAAGAGCTATTAAATAATTTTATCTACATTGGCATTTTTAAGAAATACAAAAATTCAAGAACAAAGTATTTCATCGATTAAATTATATAAGATGTGACAGCACCTCAAGGACCCAAGTGAAGGCAAAGACGGATTAATCCTGTATACATGGTGGAAAGTAACATCACACAGCATCCCTGTAAGAACTAAAAAACCGAACATATAAACTGGGAGGGCGACACTGGAACCACCGTTGAAGAAAGGCATGCAGTCTTCAACGGTAAAATGCTCGAGGACCAGGATGAAGAGGTTTCAGATCTAACGCTAACACCCGTGACCAGCAGCGGCTGCCTGAGGAAGCGTGCAGAAGCCAGGGTTCAGCAGGAGAGTCTGGGACAGATCACGGTGTCTGTCACAGCGGTGAGGGGGACGTGTACGTGCCTCTAGGGGGAGGGAGGAAATATTGGTACCTCGTCCACATTTTGAAACCTCACTCAAGATGAAAAGCAGAGTGCTGCAGCAGAAGATAAGAAACTCCACCACTGACGGGTACTGCAGTGCCAAGTTTCTCCTGGCTCAGGGTTCTCTCTGCCATGCAAGTTATAAGGGGAAAAAGCCCCTAAAATGTGTGCGTGAGTCTTCCTAGTCCCTTTCCTAGGGTGTGGAGGATCTTTAACTGCAGGTGGGAGCTGTACGATCAGGAGGATACGGCAAAGTCAGAAGCAAAGATACTTGGGTCTCAGCAGTTGTTGTGGGGGGAAAGTTCCAGGTCACTCATGCTCAGAGCGGAGGGTGGTAGGAGTTAATTGGGTGGCACAAAGGCATCGAGAACACTCTCCGTTTTCATTTACGAGGATAAGCTGTCACATCAAGAGCGTGTACATCAGGCTGTCCAAGCAGGAGCACCAAGAGACTTTCTGTCTGATAAAGTCCAAAACCAGATAGATGTCTTGGTTTTTTTATGGTTTTATGTTGTTGTTTTTTTTGTTTTTGTTTTTTTAAATCATCATCCCAAGAGGCTCACTGCTTGGCATTTCAAAGATGTGCTCTTAAGACACAATGAGTCCATCAATCCTAGCACACTGGCTCAATGAAATACTTTACTTTGAATTTATCAGCTTGATAAAAAGGACTTTAGTGGTTCACAAATTAGAACACCCAAGAGTATGCCCATACAAATAGCCTTTTTAAAAAAAAAGTCCCAAAGCGTTTCTTCTGATGTGAACGCTGAAGAGAAGTCCAAGATTGGCAGGAGGCACGTGCCTGTCCTGTGCCATCTCACCCTCGGCTGAGTCTCACATCTGTCTGTCTTCTCTCTGAGGTCTGGCTCAGCCTCCACTAACTTCTGGCAGCTTTGGACCCAGCTGGTGTCAAAGAAGCTGAAGCGAACCCACAAAGCGAAACAGAACACGCTGATGCTATTAAGAGCACTGGACAGAAATTGTAAACAGTACTGTCGAGCAGTCATACATCGTTAAGATGAAGCAGTGACTCAAAACGACTTAACGCTGGCACTTCTTTTAGCCAGCTATCAGAGCTACGGGAAACGTTACTGCTTTACAAATCATAGGCGGCTCTCTTGTTCACGCTCATTCTCCAAGAATATTTAGTACTGAGTATATATTCCGTATTAATTTCTGGTTACTGGAGTGTAAAGGAGACATTTTTTCTAATGAAGACTGAGTTGGCCTTGATGAAAATGTCAGGCTTGAAATTAAGACCTAATCCTTAAGCAGTACAAGCTTGATAAGCAGGGGTGAGAATCAAATAAAGAAAAAAAATAATCATTGGGTTTAAGCTATCTTATTCTTGAAAGAATGAATATTTAAGGACCATCAAAAGAAAATCTACAAGACTTGCTGAAGGTTCTTTGAGAATGTATCTGACACACACACACACACACACACACACGTGTATTTTTATGTGCATACACGTACATATGCCTATTTCCAATTGAGTTGTTAGATTAGAAACTATTTTGAAATGTCAAAGCAATGTAAACAGCCAAGAGAGAGAGACAAAAGTGAAGTCAGACTACTGCTGGGCAACAGAGAAAACAATGACTATGAAACATCGGCCTGGCCAGCCCCGCCCGGCAGAGCAGGTGCCCTGTGGCCAGCGCCGAGCAGGACCTCAGCAAGAAACCCAGCAAAGGGCAGCGCTCTCGACCAGCAACACTTACAACTGCCAAGAGGAGCGGAGAGCTGACACCCGAAGGGACCCAACGACTAACCACAAAGTGTCAGCCTCATTCAGTTCTCTGAATTCAGACTCCATGGCTATACAGACCTGGTTATACTAGTCCCAAAGCCTGTTAAAATCATTTCCACCGGATGTTCAGTGGATTAGACAGGAAGCGAGGCCATACCCTCCTCTGACTCTGGGACAGCTAGAATCATCAACCAGAGGCCCATGAGATGGAAAGGCAAGCACCTTTATTCCCAGTTTCCCAGGTGAACCGGTCCTTCATCCATGAGCATTCCTACTTTTACATCAGTGAAGTGGAGTTGCTTTTGGGGTGAGAATCTTTTTAGCCCTCAGAAAACTGATCTTATTTTAGAAATCAACCCTAGTCTGTCACTGATTAAAATGTGGGGTGCTGACTTTCTGTGCCCAGAATATAAAGGTCATTAAACACACAGCTTAAATGAAAAGGCGCTGAATTGCCTTTTCTGGAGGCAGGTACCCCAGGTGCTTAGACCTCTCCACTTAAATCCTACATCTCTAGCTTCAGTCCAACAAATAAACTTAAGGTAACCAAGGTGGCAAAGAAAGATCTGAGCTGCAACACAGTTTAGGGGACCTTCCAACTTTAGCTATGTCAATAATTAAATTTTAAATGATCTCCCAAAGAATCTCATTTTTTTTTTAAAGCTCTGAAGAAATTAAATTACTGCTTCACATTTGAAAGTACGGATTAGAATAGTTATTGGGGCATTTTGTGATTTCCAGTGTAACCACGATCTCTCCCCTAAATCTTCCTTAACTGGCTGCTATGAGTGACCGATGATTTCAGAATCCTCAATAGCTAGGGAACTTCACGTCTCTCCCACAAGCACGTTCTCTCTTCTGAGATCTCATTTGACAGAGGCTTAACTTTGGGATAAAATAACTCTACATGTGCTTTGGTAATTCTCTGATATAAAAAGGTCTAACAGAAAAAACTTTAAATCATTTTTCTAAATGTGGTTTTCTATACAATGGATTGATTGAATCGGACACAATTAAGAATGTACTTTATTTTGGTGATTAACAACTTTTTTCCAGCATAAATATAGGCATGGGAAAAGCATAAATCTTTTGTTAACGTCATACGAATCAGCCTTTTTCAAGTCCCATGAAAAAAAAAATGTACTCTTAAAACCTGAGTTCCTGCTTCAATGTATAAGAAAATCAGGAATACTATTTTTAACCAATAACTTGTTACTATCTGGACATATGTAGACAACTGAACAACAGGAAGCTTTCTAATTATCCCTCCTGAAATTAGATCGCTGCCATCTCCCTGTGACCGGCAAGCTCGGGCCAGCAGGATGCCTGCCACCAGCCTAATGAGTCAGACAGCTGTGTTAAAAGGTTGGTGCTGAGGACCAGAAACATGAATGTAACTCAAGGGTTGAGGCTTTGGAGGAAGAAAAGCTTTAGAATGCAGCAGCCCCCAATCTTTTTGGCACCAGGGACGGTGCTCCTATGGGAATCTAATGCCTGATGATCTGAGGCGGAGCTGAGGCGGTGATGCTGGCGCTGGGGAGCGGCTGCAGATACAGATAAGCTTCGCTTGCCTGCTGTGTGGCCCAGTTCTGAGCAGGCTACAGACGGGTATCAGTCTGTAGCCCAAGGGTTGGGGACCCCTGCTTTAGAAGGCCTCCAAGAGCCACACAACTCCATTCCATCCCCTCCAACTCATTTTGGGTTGTAATATTCAAAACTTCATAAATAGTCCCTTATGCAATTAATATATGGCACTGATTTGCAAATCTCAAAAGTCTCTATTAGCCATTACTGACCCTAACAATGACACCTATGCAGTAGTACTACGCTGGCAGGCAGTATTCTAAGTGTTCTGGTACTCTGCAGATAAAAATCACAAGAATTCTCCACTCAAATACCTACAAATGTTTTAGGAACCCTCGTTGAGATACCTATCCAGTAAAGACCTATATATACCCATACTTGAATTTCAGTCACATACAGAACTTTTTTGCTCGATTAAATAAAGATTTTATTGGCTAATTATTTCCAAAAATAGATAAGTGTATTAAGGTAATAATACTCCATAAATTAAAATTGTGAACAGCCTGGTAATTTATTTGGTAAATAAAAAACCTACTTCTAATAAACCACTGAAATGGCAAAATGGTAGTCCTATCACTTACTCAAAAGGAAATATTAATAAGTAGACAAAGTGGAAAATGCTAATACTGTTTTTAAAAAGACAAACAATAGAAATGAAATTAAGACACTAGATTTTCAGGTTAACTATATTAAATGAGGTTTAAAAAATCCTCCACTTTAAAAAAAGTTAGCATTGATTTTTTTTAATGTAAAGATAATTCACAGTAAATAGATTTGCTATAGAACACTAATATTGAATTTTGAAAATTCCTTTAGATCAAGTATTACTAAATAAATATAAAAATATGGGCATTACAAATTCATCTAAAAAGCTAGACAGTGCTATCGTATCTAACAGTTTGCAATACTTGTATCAGGAATTTAAATTTGACTGCTGTATCAAAGTAATTGAAAAGTGGAATTCTACAAAGATGTGCGTTTTGTCTCTCTCAAATGTACTACCTTTCCCACTAAGTTTTAAAAGGCCTATTTACTTAGATCTTAAATAGTTACAGAATTCAATCATAGGCTGTTATGAACTGTGTCTCCTAAAAACATGTGGACATCGTAACCCCCAGGACCTTGGAATTTGGCCTTATTTGGAAATAGGGTAACATCATTAGTGAAGTTAAATCTGCAGGGGGTAGGGGGGACCCGAGGCCCTAATCCAATGTAACTGATGTCCTTATAAGAGGAAAATTAGACACAGACACACACAGAGGGAAGATGACGTGAATACACACGATGGGAGAGGCCATGTAAAGACAGGCAGAGAGACTGGAGTGATGCATCTACAAGCTAGGACCACCAAGGTGTGGCTGAGAAAGGGTAGACGTTTGGAAGAGGTAAGGAGGGGTTCTCCTCTGGAGCTTTGAGAGGAAGCACGGCCCTGCCAACACCTTGATTTCAGACTTCTAGCCTCTGGAACAGTTGCAGAATAAGTTTCTGTTGTTCTAAATTTTGGGTTGTGCGGTTACAGCAGCCCTAGGAAACTAATTACACCAACCATATATTAAAATCTACCCTTCCAAAAGAGCATCCTTTAATACATAGCATAGCTTTGAAGTCAGCAAAACCTGGGTTCAAACATTTATGCAAATCAAAAGCTGTGTGACCATGGACTTCACTGAGTTTGCTTCTTTATTTGTAACAAATCCTACCAAGAGTGTATTTTTAAAGATAAATTACGGAGAATGTCTGTGACACACAGGTTAAAGATATTTAACTCTCCACCCCCTAACTGTTCTCTCTGTAATGAGAATTCTTTCTAACTTGTGATCACAGATTAACTAGCTAATAATTCAGAAAGTAATATGACAAAAACAGAGGGTTATAATTAAAATATTAATAAATTTTAATTTTTTAAAAATCACTGTCCTAAAAAAATGCTATCCCTAAATGGTTTTACTACTTAGAAATCTCTAAATCCATGTGGGTAGGACCACAGTGACATAAGATCGGTGATGTCTTTCAGAACGTTTTCTGAGATGGGAAATGCTACTCTCTCCTATCTAAAGGTTTAAAATCATTTCAATCACCACGGAAGATCAATTCCTAAATAATAGTCATCCTGTTATACTTTCAAAGGTTATTTTCTTTAACACAAGTCTTCTGATTCTACTAATATTCTTAGTAATGTGTAAACTGATCTGAGTTCAGTAATAAACATAAGACTCATGCTATAAAAAAAATATTATTCAAATGCAAGAACATTTTATTTTATGTAATCGTAACATAAGCAAAATAATGATTACCTTCGGCAAGATTAGTAGACACAGACGTGTAACTCACAAACACGACCAGCGTGCCCCCCTGATGTGTGGGTTCGGCAGCGACATGGCCACGATGCTCAGAGTCTTCTGCACAAAGACTCTGGAGAGGTGGTCAAGGCCAGCACCACGACGTGCTGGGATTAAACCTTACATACATCTAAATTTAGTGAGCCAGATGGAAGGCTTAAAAAAGAAAACCTGGAATCCAGTTATATTTCTAATAAAGTGAAATAACTACAGATTACCCACTGTCACTAAAGACAACGGCTAGTCTCTAAACTCTCGGAATTCGAGTGGAGAGTAAAGACTAATGCTGATGCTTCACAGATCTCATTTAATTCATGCCACAGAATATTCCTAATACAGGAGTTTAATACACACAAAAAATCAAGGACTAAGTTTTGGCTAGAAATGCAGTATATAAACACCAAACTTTAGAAGAGCTGTCAAATTCACAACCTAAAATATGAATCTGCAAGCAATCTCTGGCTCTCTGCTTTACGTACCATTTGAAAGATAAAAAACGTTTTAAAATTGTATTTACTTTGTAGGAAAAGGTGTTTTCAAAAAAAAAAAAAATCTTATTTAAAATCAAGGCAACAGAAACCTACCACCAAAATAGTGAGTTATTCAGAAAGTTAACAATATGATGCCACGGTATAACCTTAAGAAGAAAAAAATCCTAAACACAGAATCTAAAAAAAATGAAGCTGCAGTGATTTCTAGCTACAAGAAGACAGCCCCATGCATACTGGTAGAAAGAAAACACAACTTAAGTTTAGTGTTTAACTGCAGCCTTACTTTAGAAGAATAAGGCTCATTGAGCTGTTCAAGTTTGTATTTTCTGCACAAATTTATCTGCCTTTTTTTAAAAAGAAGAGGAATTAATAGTTGGTGAGCCTCTACCATGTATGTCTGGCACTTTATTAGGTGGTACAGACTAATTTTTTAATTTAATAGGCCTGGGTTTCGATCTTTGCTCAAATATTTATAAGCTGTGAGGCCTTAGGGTTTTTTTTTTTTTAAGAAAACACATTAAAATAAGAACTATCTCACAAGACTATCATTACATTATACAGGTATAGAAATTATTCCAGTTCTTGTTACATAGCACATGTATTAGCTAATATCATCAATAATAATAATAAAGTAACCCTGCAGATTAGCTATTAAGAAATGAGGCTTAGAGGTGCAGTAACTTGTTAAAGGCATCTAGCAAATGTTAAAGCCAGTTTTGAAAACCCAAAGGCAATAAAACCTGTGCTCTCTTAAAAAATATTTCAATATTGTTAGTGTTTCCCTCTGGTCCTCTTGCTTCCTCAACTGGTTTTCTACAGAAAACTTATTTCACTGACCCAAGCTATTTAAATCCTGGAAAACACCCTAGAAACCACTAAGCGAAGGGACAGCAAAATTCTTTCAACACAGACAAACCCCACTGACAGCCCTTGCATGAGATTACGGGTCAAAAAGAAGGCTGGAGTGCTATGATGAGAAGGATTTGAAGACTCTGAGAGAGGAAGAAAAATAAGACGAAACAGTGAGAGCTGTCCAAGGTCAGGTGGAGTGATGGTGGTGGGGGGGGGGGGGGGACAAACAACGCAGGTCAACCAAGCGCTACATATCTGCGTAATACGCTCACTGAACTCACGTAATTCTCATTAAATTCAGGGCTCAAAGTCACAAGTTCAAAGCTCACTCTCCACCATCCACCTACGGAGCTCTGTGCACAAGCACGCCCTCAGCTTCCAGTGCTGCAGGTCAGCCTCACCATCTGACATTCCTCGTAGGATAAGAGGTTAATTAGCCCATTGGCGCCATTCTACCCATTGACATACTGTATGCATTTTACAAGGTGCTTAGAATATTTTTTCTAAATCTTGATTAGAACAAGGCGGAGTAATTCTAAGTATACACACAGGATAAAAAGAATCCCCTGAAGGAAAAGGGAATAAAGTACAGTGGAAGAGAACTTTCTGAGAAAAGCTCACACTGAAATAAACCACTGATCTGGTTTAGTTTTTCCCCGTGCAACCCACACCTAAGTAGTCCTACTAGTAACATTACTTCTAGTCCCTGATGCAGTTAATGCTTGCAATTTTATCCCAAAGGGGCTCTTTCTATAATCAAAGCATTTAATTACATGATATCAAGTAAGTTTTTCTCTAAGATATCCTATACCAAAGTTCCACTTGAATAAAAAATCCTACAAAACCATCTGATATGCTTCCTTCCTTCCCTTTCTTGCTATATAATTCACTTTTTAGATTACTGCTTGAGTTTAAAACATCTTTAAGTTTAAAACATCTGTGATAACAGAATTCTCTATTTTTTAAATTCATCCTGCAACACCAGTTACCACTTTATCGAAACACTAAAAATAACTATCACTATTTACTTTTTAAAAGTATTTTACTTTATAAATTTTACTTTATAAATTTTTTAAGAATCTCAACTGTGTATTAAAGATTTATGTATTTTAATATATCTAAAATGGTATGTAGGGCTTTAAAATTATATGTACACACAGGAAGGTAGGTGTGTGTGTGTGGGACTATATATCACCCCAGGAGAATCTGTATTAGTCAGTCTGTGGTAACCCCCACAACCCTGAACTCCCAAATGTTCAAAGAGCTTCACAGGTGACTCCATTATACATTTCCTGGCTGAGAACCACAGAAATTCTATATTTCAGATTGCTTTCAATATGCATGCCCCTATTTAAAGTATGTCCCTGCAAAAGAAACAATTTGGGCCATCAATTTTACATTCTAGTTCCTGAAAATTTTGCTCAAAGCTTTTTAAAAATCTCCCATTCAAAATGGTGGTAACCTGTTTAATTTTTTTCTTCAGAAATGTAAAATGAAAAATTGTACTGTCTTTAACTTGAAATTTAAAAGATGTTTTATATAAAACCACAGCATCGACTGAAGCAAAGATTTATAAATCACTGTCACACTGCTCTATTTTTGATTACATTAATTTATGATACAATAATTTAGTTATTTTGTCTATCTTAAAAATAAAAATATACTGTTCTCTTCTATAATATGTAAAATATTTAAAAAGAAAAATTAGTTTTCTTTTTTAAAGTTAAAAGCCCTTAAAACATTTTATTAATATAGCACCCAGTAAACTAATGATGAAGGCACATAAGGTCTAACAAAATTTTCATTAAAGTTTGTGCCCATCTAAAACACATATATGAAGTTTAATAATGAGTACTGTATTTCTTTGATTCTAAGACACTTTTTTACATTTGGACATTTCAGAACTAGGAATGAGTCTTAAAATCACTGGCATGTCATATTGGAAACATTTTTTATTCCTGAATGGTGCTTCTTATAATCAATGGCACCTTATATCTGATGAACTACGATGTTTACAAAAAAAACAAATTCAGATTAAAAGAGGTAACTTTTTCTAATATGTAACACAACTGGTCCCATGCCCCAAACAATCCTAAATGTGTAGCTCCATAAACTATAATCTTTTATCTGAGTGGAAAATGGCCAATAAATTTAATGAAGCAACTAAATTATCAGGATAAAAGAAAGCACTCTGGTAAGAAAAATACATTTTAACAAGTAAATATTGTATAACATCCAGAGTTTTAAGCAAATAATTTTATACTATTCCTTCATCTTCCAATGCTTTCCTAGTATCTGTCTACCCTACATATTGAAATAAAATTAGAATAAAGGAGCATTCCACTTCTAATATGCTGCAGATAAAGACTACTTTAAAGTAAGTTTCTATCTACAATATAAATGATCAAAATACAGTATGTGCATTTATACTAAGAACAGAAGCCAATGTTTAATGAAATGTGTGAGATGTAAAAACCATTTAAAATAAATAATGTCTATTAATACTGCAGTGTACAGATACTGCGGAAAGTCATATTCTCTCTACCACATCACAAACCAAAACATTATGTGGTTTGGTGTCTAATTCAGTTACTGGGTGGAGCACTTTAAACCATTTCATTAAACTGGTTAGATTACTCCAAGTGATAGCACTGTAATCAAAAGCATCAAAATGTTAAAAGTCCTATGTCACATCTGTCAAAGACAATTAACTCTTCTCTCCGCCATTAAAAAAATGGCAAATGTAAATATCAATTTTGGAACTTCAGTATGAGAATAATATCCTTTCACTTAAATATTATACAACAAAACAAGGATGATGTGATAACAAGGACACAGAATTTTTTCTTAGCTATGTTAGGAGTGTCACACATTTCCAAGATGGGTTTCTAGATTCTGTACTGACAACTGATTAAGAAACTTACACCACCACAGTCTTAAGACAGTGCAATGTTTGTATATATATTGTTTTCAAGTTTGCACATGAAGGCCCAACCGTGATTAAAAAGCTTGGGATCAAGTCACTGAAAAATCTTGCATTCTTTCATGTTACTTAATCCAAGTGAATGCCTCTTAATTTTGATAATGGCAAGTGCAACTGAAGTCGTCTAAGAGATATCCCAGTCAATAGAATTTCCTTAAAGACAAAGCTAACCTTTCCTGAACTCTGAAACTTCATACGATTGTCAGTTTCTCCTGTTACTTTAAGAAAAGATCTGAAACAGCCCGAATTATTGAACTGAACTTAATTACCTTAAAAATAAACACCAAATCCCCAATCTCACTCATTTTTCCAAATAATACTTCTATTCAGAATCTGTAAGGAGAAAAGACTTTATTTTTGGCCAGAACCCTAACGTTCTTATAGCCCTACAGATCATCAGAGTTAAGCAAAAATGACCAGCTGTAAACAGCTGGTGTGCTGGTATCATCTGTGAGGGAGGGGCCTTGACAAACATCACTTAAGGATTCTAGATAAACAGAGCAGATGATGAATTGTTGGAAATGCATAGGAAACAAAATGACTATTCATGGGACCAAATGAAAGCATTCATAAGAAATAATAAAAAAAACCAATGGTTTTATATATATGTGTATATATGTAAAACCCAAAGGAAAAACAAAGAGCAAATAAGTAAAAATTAAAACAAAAATAAACAGGAAACCAAGTCCAAATTTTTCTGCTTCGTTTACCTTGGAGATTAAGCTGAACAGTGTGACTCAGAGCCTACGAAACACACAAACGGACTCTTTGCCCCTGCATACAAATTAATCCATCGACATCACTATGCATTTTGTGCAATTAAGATACTCACTTCAGGTAAGTGACCAGCGAGTACCACAGTACTAGAACTATTATTTATGCAAAACAGAAAATACAGTGTGAAACGAAGCAATGCAAGCATTTACGTGAAATCTGGCTGCATGCTGAATCTGGATTCATGCTTAACTATCTTAAAAAAGAACGGCCAAACCGCCAATGTACTTCTTTACAATATTTCTAATTTTACCTTCATAAAGACTAAGAGCTATATCAATGAGAAATGTCAATTAGTCAAATTTCTCTAATTTTCTAACCACCTGTAAAGAATATCTTGCTATCTAAACTATCAACTCTCTATTTTTCTCTGTACGTACATGAATATAGACATACAGAGAAACAAAAACCTACGTGACTTACACAATATACACAGATATTACACACGAACTAATGAGACTGCATGATTTTTATATTAAAGTACATACTTGTTGCACCACACAGTTCTTCATTGTTGTTATTAAGAGTAATAGAAAATTATTGCAACTAAGCACATGCTGCTAATGATCCAGGGTTTTAAGAACTTGTAGGTTAAAAAAATACAATTCCTAGAACACTGTTATCAAACAAATAAGTTTTATTGGCATCTAAAAACAAAATTCACCCAACATTGAAACGTACTTTAATATTTATGTTGTTTTGTTTTTTTCTTTTTTTTTTTTTTTTTTACTCACTGCAGTATGAGGAACAAATCACAAAACACTTACTTTGGAGAAACAGAGACCATAGTGTAGATTTTACAAAATCACTTTTTAAAATCTCTGTATCGTGCTCCTCAAATATCTAGAGCCAGTCTTTGCATAAAATATCACAGCTTTGTCTATTACCTTAAAATTCTGCAGCAGCCTAAAGATACGGGTAAGATATACCACCACTTGCTATTCTGAAATATATCTATTACCATATCCAACCTAATGGTAGCATCTAAAAAATTCTTTCTTCCATAGGAAGTCTCTGACAAGCTGTTATTCATTTCCTTGAAGTTAAAAGAATCTGGGGCAACATTTATATTTTATCAGAAAAATAAAAAAATGTTTACCTACCATGTTCAGATTAAGAACAATGTCTATACAAGTCAGTTGTACAATTATTTTAAGAGAAAGGGGAACATGAACATCGGATTAACTTAATCCTGGCAGACAGAGTGAGTAACTACGGTCCAGTCAGCCATTAACCTATTACAGAGAGATGACAACTTTACAAAAGGTATCTTTTACCTACTGAGTGATGATTATGTCCCCTCAGTTTCTGTGCTTTCTACCACTGGTTCACTTTCTATATCAGCAACTGTGTCACTCTTCTCCTTGTTTATGTCACTTGAAGATGTCAGTTTCTCATAAAGTTCAGGGTCATTCTGTACTGGTAAGGGCGGTGGTTGAGCATGTCTCTCAGTGTTTTCACCATTAACCTGAGGCACACTGTCACCTTTTCGTTGAGAAGTGGCCCCTTCGAAGAAATCAAAAACCCGAGCATGAGGAGGGGGGACCCAGGTGTTTTGAATTCTTTCTCGTCCAAGGCGATTTCCATTAATTTCTCTGCAGAAATCAAAATCTCTGTCATCCCTATCCCTCTGCCTCTCCCAGGGTCTTCTGCGGTCATCAAAATCTCTGTGAACTTCTTGTCCAAATCCTCTGTTCCAAGGACCACTTCTAGGATCAAACCGATAGTTTCCAGACCGAAATCTGCCTCTTTCTTCATGTAGGCCTTTCGGACCAGCGAAGACAGGCAGAACCCGATGCTCTCGCTCATCGAAATCTCTAGGCCCCCAGGGCTTCTCTGGATTAAAGCCAAAGTGGTCTCTGCGACCAAGGTGATCTATCCCTGGCCTCACGAGATTCTCTCTGATATCTACCGGCGGTCTTCCAAAATGATCCCTACCATCTAACGGAGGCCTCCCAGGACCCTCCCTTGGGTCTACTGGCCGTCCGACCATGTCCCTAACGTCCACCGGGGGAGGCCTGCTCATGCTCTCCCTGGTTTCTATGGGAGGAAACCGGTAATCTCTGTCTCCTTCCTGTTGAATGTTATCATTCCCGAGTGGTATCCTCTTGTCTGGATTCGTGATATTGTCTATACTTTGCCTTCCAGGAACCAGAAAAGGTCTTTCTGGCGGACTAAAAATATCTCCTGGAGGAAAAGGACCGCGGGGTGGTGGATGAAGAGCTGCGTCAAGCACTGACGGGGGCGGGATCCCTCGCTGGGGCGGAAGCCCGGGCTGCAACAGGGGAAATCGGGGCCCCGGTGCCTGCGGGATTAGTCCTGGACGCAGGTCTAACACTGGCACGACGGGCAGCCTTTGACCGGAGAGACCGAGAGGGGGTAAGTTCTGAGGCCCAGCTGGTGGCTGGGCTGCCAGAAGTCCAGATGCATTCGGAACGTTTGGTGGCTGTACTCCTATAAGTCCAGGACTGCTGGGGACGTTTGGGGGCAGCACTCCCAAAAGTCCAGAACTGCTCGAAACACCTGGTGGCTGTATTCCCAAAATTGCAGCATTATTGAGAATATTTGGCGGCTGGGGTCCAATAATTCCAGAACTACCGGAAACATTAGATGGCCGGACTCCAAGAATCTCAGAACTGCTCGATACATTTGGTCTTTGAACTGCCAGAATTCCAGAAGTGCTCGTCACACTGGGCGGCTGTCCTCCTAAAATTGCAGAGCCACTTGAAATATCGTTTGGAATCACTGAAATGGAAAGGAAAAAACACCACAAAAAAATCATTCTGACATGAAAAGGAAACTACACTTGTAACTACTAATGCTAAAATTTCCCGCAGTTAGCTTAATTAGCTACTTGTATTCCCCAAAAAAACAAAGTGTACTCGATAGTAAATAAAAAATAAAGTTAAATTGTCAATATCACACGTAGTAAAATTTAAATATCATAACATATGTGGGACCTAAAATCTTTACATGATCTTTTAAAGTAACAAAAATGTCAGGTGTTATACTGATTCTCCATCTTTAACAAGCCTTTCTGAAGCAGAAACAATTCATAACATACTAACCATTGTGCCAGGAAAAAGAGACTTGCTGTTTTCATACTTATCTTCTAGACCTAGCTGGACCGTACTGGGCAGAAGTTATTTATACCCAGTATTTGTTTATTTTTATCATTCTGTAAGTACATTTATTTTATGCAATCTTTTTTCAGTAACATTAAAGCAGTCCCGATAGGCCAAAACAAGAGGAGGGAGAGGTCTCAGCAGAAAGGTGTCAAAATTTATAGTATTCTGGACAGAATGCTGAATTTGTTCTAACAGAAATTTCAAAAGACAGTGATCTCTTTTGAAAACCTGCAACATTTCAATATCTGTGCACTGAGCAGGTTACAAAGACATGCACCTCTGAATTAAACACTACTACAGAGAAGTAGTGCTTATGATTTTACTATGCATTTCTGGAATTTTTTCTTTTTTTTTTTTTTTACCAGCTCTGGTGTTTTCACCAGAAGAAATCTGGTGGTCGATAAGATGAGGTACTTTTTCTTCAGGCTCTGCTTGTTTGGTTGGAGGATTGAAAACATTTCCAGCTGGCAGAGTGGAAGCTGCAAGGCTACCGGCAACAGAACCCCCTGGTAAAACGAGGCCACCAAATCCAACGTCTTTCACAGTTTCCGGAGTCATGGATAACGGCGGCTGCACTAACGCTGTTTAAAGGGAGAGAAAACACATTTCAGATTTAATTAGCTAATCAATTCATGTGTTACATTAAAATACTAACGATGACCAATAATGGTCTTGCCAAAGTGTTAAGGGACTTCCCATCCTCTCTCCCCAGCTGTTCGGTAAGATGCTCCGCCAACAGTCCTCCCCTAAAAGCTGTCTGCAGGTTCCGGGACTCTGAGTGACATATGTAACACATGTTACCACTGGCTACCTGATATAAACAAGAGTTAAGTTCCTAAGGCATCTTATAAGAATTATAATGAAACAACACTGAAAAAAATGACGTCATTCAAGGACCTGCCCTATAGGAATTCCCTCTCGGTCCATTTCATTTACAATGAATCATAACTTCTGGCAGCTTGAGTGTTTCATTTAATGGCAACCATGTATTACCTCACACATTATATAATAACTGATGCTCAAAATGACAAATGAGTCACCATGAAGAGAGTAAATTATATTTAGAAACTTTATTTTTTAGAAAAGGGAAAAAATAGAAATATTTGCATTAAAATGTTTAGTACAATAAGAACTAGTAACTTAAGAAGAAAATCCCAGTAATAGAAAAACATTATAATTTTTCAAGGATTCCAGTAGGTGAATATCTAAACAAACAGAAATGATTACTACACACTGATATGTATGAGAATAAAAATCTGCCCAATTTCCTTGAACTTATAATTGACTAGGGTCACTCACTACTTTCTGTCAAGCAAGAGTTTATCAGATGAGAGGAGATAGAGTGAACTACAAAAAAAAAGATGTAAACATTCCATTTAAAAGAATGTATAGAAAAACCAATGTATATGTATCATTTACATGTTAAAAAACAGAATAAGAGGAATAGAAAATCACAATTAAACAATTAAAATTTGTAGTCCAATTCATACCACAACACTGTCAAAGCTTCTACTTGGAGATTTTAGGAACTGTGATATTCTCACTTAACTCTACATGGACAAGCTGTTAGCAAATAACAGAGCTGTGAAACAAGGATGAAACCACCTGGGATCATGTGTGGGAATGATGACAACTAAATGAGACTGTGAGCACACAGGAGAGTACCTGAAACACAGTGCTATTTCTCTTTTTCCATTAAATTTTCCCCAGATTTTTCAAAACAAATAAATTAAGAAGAAAATTCTTGGGAAGCAGGCTCTAAGATGAGTTTCTGTAAATGGTGAATTCAGAAATGGCTTCTGACCGTTTTGATTTTCAGAAAGAATAAACAATTCTTCCTAATTAACCAACAATAACAAAAAAGAATCTTAATGCTGTTTAAACACTAAAGGATGAGTAAAGAGTTTAAAATTATAAGGAAAACAAAGTATATTATCAAAAGGTAATAAGCTCTTTATCATATACACTCTCTATACAATAAAGTTTTTGGGGCCAATATTGGGCAAAAAAAACTAGGAAGCTCTCAAAAACGGATTAATCATCTCAAAAAGACAGAGAAGCAACATGAAAGGTCTCTCACTATCCAAAGATGAGAAAAATTGAACTTCAAGAAAGAAGTGAATGCAACTGCTTGGAAGTAAAAATTTCATTAATCCATAAACACTAAAGACAATGAAGGAGAAAAGCAGAAGGAAAGGGAGAGAGAGAAGGTGAGATAAGAGAAGTACTCTCCCCACTTCAGCCATTGTATGCCATTGGAAATATCCGCAGAACTCACTGCTCTGAAAAATGGCACTTACAGAAAAGAATTTAGCATCTACCTCGCTCTTCTGTACAACTGTATTTCAAGGTAACTTAATACCATTAGTTAATAAAAGTTTATAGAAAAATTCTAGCTAAGAAACTTATAAAGAATTATAAAATTCCAAAGGTCATCACTTTGAAGTTAATGAAGAGTATGTTCAAGTAATGATCAGTGGATGAAAACATGTGATGCAAATGTGAAAGGAAGCTTTGATTGCCCATGTTGCACTACCTAGATGCTCTACTTCATCTTAACATCATTTAAGGTGGGAAGAGAAGGCACTGCATGGCTCCTGATGTGAGGCAATGTCAAGTCTATAGCACCCCACCTTTAAGTATTCTTGCTAAAAAAGGTGAAGCACAGTTGAAGCAAGCCTTCCGTGTTAAAAACTTCCTATTTACAGGAAATTCAAGGAGGTGGAGAAAAAATTCAACACCACAAAGAAGCAAAGAACGAAATCTATTATTTGGGATCTTGCATACAGAAGTGAACTGTTTCTTCAAGAAGTCAATGACATGAAGAATTTAAAACAGGAGTTTTGGACAACAGCACTCTAGACTAAGATATTTAATACACGCACACACACACAAAAATATGTGGGGACCCTTCTTTGAATTTTAACTAAACCAATTAATTACAAAAAGACATTTTGAGCTAGAGCAAATATGAATATGGACTATGATAATACCATTATATTTTTAGAAATCATTCAACAAAAAAATGCATGTCAGAAAACTTTCACAATTAAAACATTAACAATAATTCATGAGAATGAGAACCGACAACGTTAACACTGCCATGGATTAAGGCGATTCTCAAAGCAGAATACTCACATGGTACTACTGGTGGGATAGCAGGTGGAGGTACGACAGGTGGTGGAACTGGAGGTGGCATGAAACCTATGTGGAAGGAAAAGACCCAAAATAAAATAAGAAAAACTATATCTCTTAAATCAAAGATTTCAATAGCTATAAATGAGGTTCTATATCCTTAAAAAAGTCTTTCACATTATAACCTCATATTTGTGAATATATTTTCCATTTTAAAATTTCTTTTATTTACACTACCTTAGTTTGATTCTTGGCGAGGCATAGAGTAAGCTAAATAAAGCACAGAGGCCCTTATCACGAGCACAGCCTATTTACTCATTTGTTTCAGTCCTTGGCACTCTATGATACTATAAAATCAAAGATTAACATGAACCAGGCAACAGTTTACATGTTCAGTATGGTGATCACATGAGAAAATTAAACACTGTATTTCAAGCTGCTGGTAACAACATCTTTGATACATACACTGTTTATCCACTAGATCAGAATATTTTCATTAACCTTGAATATTATTATATTTTAAGCACTGAAATAAATCTTCCATTTAATACTGGCTTTTAAGTTTTAAGTATCAGTCAAACTTTAAACCTGCTCCCTCACTTTTTAAAATATAGAGCTATCATTAAATTCAATTAGAAATGGTAGCTAATAATAAGGAAATAAAGATATGATTTTCAGCAAATTAATGCTGAACAATGACTTTATAAAGTCTACGTGGTATGGATTTTGAAATAATCACTTTAAAATATCTTCTGAAAAAAATTTTAGTTTTGAAATCACAAATGCAGAAAATATTTGACAAGAGTAATTTGAAAATATTTAAAACATACAAAAAATAAAATTCTTATCAAAATCTGCATTAATTTCAAATTATGTATTAAACTGTAATTTAAGAACTGTAATGTTACATGACAGATAAATTACAACCATTTGCAGGCAATGAATGTACTTTTGGGCCTGGATATTTTTCATGAGCTCCATTCAATGACTAAGATCTTAAGTTTCAGAAACCAAAGTACTTAATTTCTTATAATAAAAAAATAATTCATGAAGTTCAAAGAAAACTAAAAATAGTATTAAAAATCAATATATTTCATTTGATCTCTGTATCTCCTCCTCATTCTTCAAACCTTCCATGGTCTAATACTTAAATCTCTATCTCTAAGCAATCTCCTTAAGTAATTAAAATTGCTAACAATTACTTTTATGTAGTTTAAGTAATCTGTAGTTTTTACCTAGAAACAATGATTCAAGGAACTTATGTTTATCAATTAGGTCAAAAAAATATTACAACTTCAATTAGCACTTTAAGAGATAATTTCTAATGTTGAAATGGAAACCTAATGCCTTTTAGCAGGGACAATCTATATAATTGAATGCGTACCTTCCAATGAATGTGAACGGGTGACAACTATAAAGAATTGTGATATAAAAATTTCAACATAAGATT
Organism: Macroglossus sobrinus; assembly: GCA_004027375.1. Classification (NCBI taxonomy): domain Eukaryota; kingdom Metazoa; phylum Chordata; class Mammalia; order Chiroptera; family Pteropodidae; genus Macroglossus; species Macroglossus sobrinus. The sequence continues at coordinate 83,577 of PVKZ01003322.1, read as the reverse complement.
TAAATTATCTTGAGTATGTCAGTGATTTTAAAGGATTTCATTTCTCTGTCAGTTCTTAAAGCGTGGTCCTCTGACAATCTGCATCAGTAAGATTTTGCTAAAGATGCACTCCCCTCAGTCCTACTGAAGCAGGAGGCTGGCCCCACAATTTGTGCTTTGACACACCTCCCACGTGACTCTAATGTATGCTAAGGTTTGAGAGTCACTGCTCCACAGCATTTCAATCCAAAACAGAAGAATTTAAATGACAGTCGAACTAGAGTTCCATTAATAAGACGAAAATTCCTTACCAGGTGGTGGTTGAGAAGGGTTGAAACTTGCTCGCAGGAAAGGTGGTGGGATTGGACTGAAGCCAGGAGGAGGGACCGGCATTGACACAGGAAATGCTGGTGGGACTAAGCTAACTGTAGGCACGGCTGGTGCTACTGGAATCTTTTACGGATAGAAAATACAAAATCCATATCATTCTATCCATCTGCAAAGATTAAATCTTAGAACACTGAAAGGTAAATTATTTCCATTTCTTTTTTAGGAAGGTAATAAATATCATGTTTTTCTTTTTTGTATACTTGTAAGTAAATTTACTTGGGGTAAAAGCAAGGCACTGCTTTCCAAGAAAGAGTATGTGTGGAGAATGAAATCTACCTCACATTCAAGTGATGTAAAGTAATGGACACCTACTTGAAAAGTGACTATCAGGTTCAATTTTAAATTACCATTTCCCACTAGGTTTATAATAACCAGCCATATTGTGGAATGTAACCATCATCCGAAGTATGTCAATAACAGCTTAAAATGAGTCGAATTTCTCATAAAGTTATTTTCTACTTTTAGCATAAATACCTTCTACTCATCCTAGATATGCTAATTCTCAAATATATATCTGTGCTCTGGCTGTACCTCTTCTAAATTTCATATGCTATCAATGGTCTACTCGACATCTTAACTTCATTGTCTGAAAAGCACTTCAAATTTCACATGCACAGAACTAAACTCTCAATTGTCCTTCCCAAACGACTCTTCCCAGTTTTCTTTCCCATTCTCAGATAATGGTAACTACATCTTTCCAATTTCTCAGACCAAAAACCTTGCCTCTGCTCTTTCTCACAACTCACATCTAGTCATGCCATCAAGTCCCAGTGTCACACCAGCGAAATACGCCTAATATGTGATCACTACTCATTCCCTCCACTGCTATCAGTCTAACTGAACTATCATTATTTCTTATCTCAATTACTCCCTCTTTTCATTGGTCTCTCTGTTTTTATCAAGCCCACTAGTGTCTTCTCAAAACAGTAGCCATGCAATCCTTTAAAACCTTAAGCCAGATCAAGTCACTTCTTTCTTCAAAATCTTCCAAAGGCCTGGCATCTCAGTGAAAAACAAAGTCCTTCAAGAGGCCTCCTTGACACTAAGCTGCCTCTCACTCACTTTACTCCAGCCCACTTACTATCTCTGGAGCACGCCAAGCATGCTCCTGGCCTAGGGCCTTTGCACTGTTGTTCCCTTGCCTGGAATGCTCTTCAGATAGCCAAATAGATCATTCTCTCAGCAGCTTTAAGCTGCTGCTCAAATGTCTCATTCTCAGTGAAGTTTTACCCTGACCATTCTACTTAAGATTGTAAGCACCTACCCAGGCTGATCATCCTTATCCTACCGTGTCCTTCCACTTGCTTTATATTTTCTGTCTCCCCTTTTGAGAACAAAAGGTCCATAAGGACGGGAATTTGTGTTTGTTTTTTTTCCACTGATGTATCCCAATCTCAGTTGCCTAGAACAGTGAATGTCACAGAGCAGGGAATCAATAATCATTTGTTCAATGAATAAACATTTAAATATGAATTAGACCATTCTAAAAAAATTTTTTTTCAAAAAATGTTTGACAAAACTCTTATTTATTCTTATTTTGGACAATTTCCTCCAAGTTTTATAAAGTAAATGCATGAGTAAGAACAGAAATGTAAAACCACACATTCAACAACAAAAACACCAAGTACTAACCTGTAACATAGCAACGGGTGGAGGAAAAGCCTCTGCCTGAGTTGTGACCACTGTCTCCTTGTCAACGGGAGCTGGGCTCTGAGTTGCCGGGGGCGTCTCTTTAACAGGCTCTGAGCTTTTCACAGTTTCCCACTCTAAACAAAATATTCGAAATTGATTTCTTCTAGACAGATGCAACTTTTCATTTTATTTCTAGGTACACATTTATTTCATGCCTAAGTCCTTCATCTTTTGGCACGTCTATCTTTAAGATACGTCTAGAACTACAGGTGCCGACCTAGGCTTTGCCCAGATAAATCTGATTAGGATACTAAGGAGTTCAAAGAGCATGACACAAGACACAAATGAAAGACTGAGATATCTAGTCTAGAGAATACAGAAGGGCTATAATAGATACATATTGCAAAGGCTGTCTGTCTTAAGAGGAACTAATATCATTCCATATTTTGTCACAAGGTACATGGGAGACCAAAAATTATTAACCTAATATAGAGAAACCTTTCTGAAAATACAGCTATGCAAAAAAAAAAAAAAAAAAAAAAAAAAAAAAAAAAAAAAAAAAAAAAAAAAAAAAAAAAAAAAAAAAAAAAAAAAAAAAAAGCACCAAAGAAGCACTAATGGTTCCTCCAATAGCTCTCCATCTCCCTCAGAGTAAAGATCAAAGAAAGTCATCAGAATGATTAACAAGACAACACTTCATCTTCTCCTACTCACTCTTCATTAACTTTTCTCAAGCCATGCTGGTCTCAGGACTTTGAAGAGACTATGCACTTACTGGTCCCTCTGCACTAAAATGCCTATAGAGCTGCACATCCCACCCTTTCGAACAGCACCCTCTCCATGAGAGCTTCTTCAACCACTCAGAAGTGCCGCAGCTCCACACCTACACCGCCTAACCCCCTGATTTTTCTTCTTAAAACTTATCAACATAAAAATACTGTATAGTTTACCCTTTTTGTCCATGATCTATTTCTTTCCACTAGAACATGGGTTAGCACACTTTTCCTATACTAAGCATTTTAGACTTTGTGGACCGTATGGCTTCAACTATTGTTGGGGGAAAGAAAAGTCATAAAATAGGCTAACACAAGTGAGCACAGCAGTGCATTACTTACAAAACAGGCTGCTGGCAAGATGTGGCCCACGGGCTATATGTTGTCAACTCCCACTACAACGTATACTACATGAGAGGAAGAATTTTCGTCCGCCTATCTCACTGCAGTAATCCTACTTCCTAAAATCCTAGTTCCTGGCATGCAGCAGAAACTAAAATATTTATTAAATGAATAAAAGTTCTGGAGGAACGTCTAAAAAATAAAAAGAAAAACTGACAAGAAGAAAATAACTGAAAAAGTGTTTGAACATACACACTGGCCTGAGAACAAAAATATTCTAAAAATCAGCAAATTATACTAAAAAGAGCTAAGATGTAAAGAAATAACAAATATATAATATTTTAATTCTTTTAAGATTTCTTGCTGGTTAAACTGCTAATTTTATAACTGAAATTTTTTAAAATAAAAAAGAAAAGTTTTTAAAAAGACCCAGTCGGATGATTATTTGGTTATAAGCAATGTGAACCACACCTCTCTAAGATTCTATTTCTGCCATTCTCAATATGAGTACCAATGAAAATAATATAGGAAGCTTTTCAAAGAAGCTTCTGAAGTACCCAGTTCTCACTTAAACTTAAGAAACTGAAATATTTAGTTTTAAAAAGCCTCCATATATAAACACAACTCTCTCACTTAAGGAGCAAAACTTTTTTAAAGACATACACGAAAAACACAGCATCTGCAAACTTCTAAGACATCACCTACACAGACACTTATGAAATAAGACCCATCAAATATATATACATTGAATGCATTACTATTTCATTTTTTTTTGGGGGGGGGGGGTCCAGAAAATAAACACAATTTATCCTGTCATGAAAAATTCTTATTAATCACAACCTTTTAAGTGTACTTAACAATAAAACTGCCCTTAGGGTTCTTACCAGTATTTACAGTTTCCTGATCGATCATGCCTCCTTCTGCAAAACCTTCCAAGTCATCCACTTTAACTTTTTCCCATGGTATATATGTAACTCCAAGATCCACATCCCAGAACTGTTTGTATTCTGTTTTTACACCTTTGTTTAAAGCCCAAGCAATCTATCAGGAGTGAAAACAGAAAAAAAGGAAGCTCTTATATGCTGTAAAAACAAGGTAAAATATTTGAAAACATGTAAACAATGTCAATACAAATAAAATTAGTTTTAAAAATCAGGTGGATGGGCAGAGCATCACTGCTGGAAGAATAACAGTAGCTAAGAAAATGTTTTACATGTAGTTTCTGTTCTTGTTTGTTTATAAAATAAAGCTGCATTAACAGCAATGGTGTTTTATGACATTTATTTCTGCTTTTTACTGTAACTTTAAAGAAGACATTTCCAGAAACAATATCCAAATCTACTATTAAAATGTCAAGATACATTAGCAATAATGAGATTGAATTTAAATAAAATCTTGGTACTCTGGAAAAAAGATTAGTAACACTTTAGTTTACACAGAGAAATTCTCCGCCATAAAATGCCATGGCATGGGCATTTTAATTCTCTCAAAAGTAGTTATTTTAAAGTTTTTAATTCAGTTGTAGAAACTGATGGAATAAATTATCTCCAAATAGCAGAAATGTAAATTAGTAACAAGAAATAAAAATGGAAAAATACATAATAAATAGTTTAAAAACTAAGAGGAAAATAAAAACACAAATAAACCCTTCATGAGGGCCTATACAAGATGAAATGTTAAAAGGAGAAATAATATAATGAAGGGGTATGATTTAAAAGCACGGGGAAGAAGTGAATGAAAGACAAACTTGTAAAAATGAAAAAGGCATGTTTATAAAACGGTGACCTGGCTAAGAGAACAGTGCACATGTGTGATTTCAAACAACCATTTGACTAAAGTTTTGGTTACTGTTTTACCTATATCTAATTCTGTAACTCAACAATACTGAAATAACATATTTCTACTGAGGTTTGCCCATAACATTAAAAAAGATGTATTAAATAAAGGAACATTCTAATAATCCAATAAAATAAGATTATGTGTCCCCTTCTCCCAATCTCACCTTAATGACCTTGGACCCGATTTTGTATGATCCAGAACTAAGTTTCTGCAGAGCCCGAAACGCATCCTGCCGATGAACCATGCAGACATAAGCACAGCCCCTGGGAGGAATCATCTATTAAAAAAAATGTTTTCTTTAGAAGGGGTAGAAGGAGGGTAATTCAGTCTGGCATTTCATGGTTTTAATTAAACAGAACACAGACTATTGACTAATACTAATTTTTTTTCCCTTTTCTTCCTCCAGCTATCTATTTATTGGTTCAATTCACATACAACTAATTACTTAGTCTTTCAAAGACCTAAAATTCAAAACCTAGTTGGGTCTCACTCTAAGCATGATATATGTTAAATCTTGAATATCACATGTCAACTAAAGTTTTTCAAAAATACAATAAAGAACTATAATAAAAAGTACAAAAACATGCATATGATACCACCATACAAAAGGAAAATAATAGTATGTGGCCAACATATTGAAAGGCGTGTGATTTGTTCACAGTATTATTTTAATTTTTCCAAGTATATTGAGTAATATGAAGATTTTTGTTTTGGGGAAGTATTCTACCCTTAATATAAAATCTATAATCTACAATAAATAAAACTAAATCCCTTAATTTAAAAAAAACTTAAATTTTATCCAAGTACTTCTGGACATAGGTTTTAAAAGAAATAGAAATATAGCCTCAGCGTAAAGATTTGAGTTTTATTTATAAAGCATTTAACTATTCTATAGACTACCAGATCATAAAATTATCCTTGTGTATTAATTCAGAAAAATACACAGAACATTTGCTTCTTTTGAAGAACTCAAAAAGGTATTCTTACTTCATTATTACTCAATACCTAATGAACTTTGTTTGTCAAAATATAAAAATAAAAACCTTTTCCTCAGTCTTCCTAACACTTCAAGCTACTGTCACTTTAATATCAAACCTTTCAAATGAGAAGCTTATCTAACTCCTTACATACTTCTTTCATTCTTACAATATAGATCCAACTCCTTACCAACTAACTGAAAATATTTTCTTCAGACTCACCAATGACCTACTAAATGCCAAATCTGACTGACTTTTTTCGGTCCTCAAACTCCCCTACAACCAAGGAAAAGGTTTCTAAATCTTATACCAATTTTTTTAAATCTCGATTTCATCATTAGCTGTTTAGTAAACTTCAGTTCACATATAACTTAGTGCCTATGATTTGCTTAGTACTATGATTTTAAAAAGTAATACAGAAGAGGAGGGAGACAAAGCAAACCAATGGCCCAAATTAGTGCAGGATAAGAAAGACTATAAACGTCACAAGCAACATGAAAATCCAAAATGCTACTTGGATTCAGGATCCGTTCAGAGCAGTGCCTCCTGACTTTGCATCAGAATCACCTGTGTAACTAACACTCTGATAAGATTCTAAAAATACTGATCATGGGCATCTCCCTGCTACATTTTTTCAAATGTCAACACATATCTGATATGCAGCTAGGGCTGAGAACCACTAGTTTAAGGGTAGGTGGAGGTCTGAAAAAACTTCAGATGTTATATGATCACGGATTCTGAACAACATTTATGTTTTGACAGGTGAAATTTAGATAAAAAAGAGAAGCCTACAGCATTCTCATGGTATAGAAAGAGTAATCTGAAAGAGTTAAATTAAAATACTCAACCAATCACGTATTTATTATCTGTGTAACTCAGGTAAATCTCTTAGTTTCCTCACTGGTGAAATAACAATATCTGAATTACTTAACCAGCTTCTTGTGAGGGTCCCATCAGACATACGTAGTTGAAAGTTAAATACAGAAAGATCAAACTCAACTCTGATGAAAAATGCTGTTATTAACATAGGAAAATCAAGTTTGGGCCTATCAAGAATGTCAGGATCTAACAAATAGAAAAGAAAGCCAGCCAATTTCCCATTAAATAATGATTTAAAAATGGTCTAATAGACATGAAAGTATAAACAAACAAAATCAGAGGGTTAACGAACTATAAGTTTCCTCAAACGAATACACATAAAATGTTTCACTAGTTTCACACCCAGGGAAAAACAAGAGCCCTTCAGGAGAAGAAAACACTGGAAGGAGACTGGGTGGGGCAGACCCACTGAAGAACCATGCTGAGCAAGCTTTAAGCTCGGGCTCCTGGAGGGGCCCTGCCTGCACGTTCTCCCTAAGGCTGGCTTTGGGAGGGAGAGACAGGCAGAGGGGGAAGAGGTGGCGGGGAGAGGCTGGCAGAAGACTGGGCCCCCAAGTCCAGCTGTATCTCTACACGACCCACGTGCACATGTGCAGGGGATTACAATTCTGTGAGACTTGATTTTTCTCATTTTTTTCTTTAAAAAAGAATTAAACTAAATCACACATACGTTTCCTGCTAACTCGAACATTCGATGTTTTAGGAATCATCGCTGCAATAAAACCTTAAGAATTTCTGTGAGAGTTCCATTTAGGAAATCAATTAAACGAGCTGATAAACAGCAGCAGAATAAAAACAGAAAAGAAGAAGGTCAAACAATCCTTGTACAGATGTACATGCAATATGACAGGCAAATACTACTGGGCTAAGTAGGGAGCAAAGTGACTCTGTATGAGTGAAAACCCTCTATTCTTTTTCCACCTTGTACTGTTTAACAACTAATACTTACATTAATGGATTCAATTTGTCCAAACTCTTCAAACAGGTTGGTTAAATCCTGCTGTGTCGCCTTCTTGTCCACCTGACCAACCCAGAGAGTAGTACTACATACTGTCAAGACAAAAGGGACAAATGGCCACAATCACAGACACAGTTACTTCTTTCAAGTGGGTGAGGAAAAAGCACTAATACAATAATACAGTTTAAGACAGTATATTTAAAATACTGTTAATTAGCATTTGTATGTTACATCTAAAAATTAACTAAAACCTCAAGTATTCATTCACATCTATGCCAAGTCAACCTCTTGCACGTCACCTATTCTCAAGCTTGGCAGCACACCTGAATTACCTACGGGTACCTAGGTCCCACTGTGGCAGGTGAATGGTATGGGTGTGACAGAGGGAGCTGAGAGGTTTAAAGTCTCACACGTACTACTTATGTACAGCAAAGTTTCAAAACCACTTTTCCCTGCAATCCTATCTGTGTACCTTTAAAGTATTTTTCCTGTGCTGGAAAAATTAAGTGGATGTTTCTCTCTAATTAAGAGTTAAAGTTGAAAACAGTATTATGCGTAACGAAATAATCTGCGTGAAGATACAGAGAGGAAAAGGCTGAATCAGAACTCCTTAACGGGTTATCATGAAAGACTTAGAAGCCACTTCCTTTCAGTAAACATTTTAGCTATAGTGCTCAAGCCCCCATGGACATCTCCTTTTCCTCAAGACATTACTCTAAAAACATTTACAGCTCATATATTCACAGTTTTAATACACAGTCCTCCATTAACACAAGTTTGAACCCCACGGGTCCACTTATATGCAGATTTTTTTCAACAGACATAATCAGCCCTCTATATCCTGGGTTTCACATCTGCAGATTCAACCAATCGCAGATGGCAAACTATTTTCAACCCAGCACTGGGAATCCAAGGACACAGAGGGCCGACTGCATGCACTGTTCTAAGCCACTAAGAGACTTGAGTGTCCGTGGATTTTGGTATCTGCAGGGCGCCACAGAACCAATCTCCCACAGATACTGAAGGATGACTAGTTAAGCTTTTGGCAAGTCAACAGTTATATGCAGATTTCTGACTGCACCGAGATCAGCACTCCTAACACCCACATTATCAAGGGTCAACTGTATTTGGATTTATATCAATGTCATTTTCAAAGAAGTTGTTTCTGGCTTCTCTATTATCTTTTATCTATGACAGGGCAGGCCTAGCACAGGTTTTACTCTACAGCTAATTTAGATCCACATTAGGATGTGCCTGCGCTAAGATCTCCACTAAATACGGATTTTCACCCAAGTCTCTCCTCTGGCTAGCCAGGACACAAACATCCTCCACATCTGCGTGAGCTTTAGGGTGGTCATTGTTCTTTCCCCGCTAGTTCTTCTTTGTCTCCTGGAGTCTAGCCCTATGCATATGTATATTAATATTCCACAAGTCTCAAGGGACAAGGTATTAGTTTTCTTTTGCTGCTGTAATAAAATAACAAACTTAATGGCTTACAACAAAAATGTATACAGTTCTGGAAGTCCTAAATGGGTCAACAAGGCTGCATTCCTTCTGGAGGCTCTAGGGGAAAATTTCTTTCCTTGCCTTTGCTGGTTTCTTCAAGCTGTCTGCAGTCCTTGGCTTATCACCTCCATCTTCAAAGCTAACAGTACAGTACCTACCACCCTGTCAGCCTCCTCCCATCCCCACATCACCTTTTCTCTCTGGCCTTCTTGTTTCCCTCTTGTAAAGATCCTGGGTGACACTGAGCCCTTCTGGGTAATCCAAGTTAATCTCCCCACCTCAAGATTATAACGCAGACCTGCAAAGTCCCTTTTACCATGTAATGTACCATAATCTGACAGCTCGTGACTTGGACGTGGACACCTTTGGGGGACCATTCATCAACCTATCACGAACCCCTCAGCACATTTCTGAACCCCTCTCAATGAACAGTTCCCATCTCTTCTTACTGTGTCTACATATCACAGCTGCCTTAACCTCCCCAAAAACTGCCCCATGTTTCTCCTACTCTTTCAGCATTCCCACTCTATAAATTATTCCCACGGATAACTCCATTTTCCCCCAGAAAGCAATAATGAGTCAGTCTCCCCCATCCCAAGAGGGGACACTTGAGTCTGAGAAAGCCAACGTCTGTTAGTGTTTCACACCCATTGAACAAGTCATAAAAACTCTTGTGTTCTAAGGACCAATGGTAAGAAAACACTACTGAAGGTGTTTAAAATGTGTTGGGACCACATAAAATTAATATTGCTTCTGACTAAGGAGAGTTTTTAGGTAAAAAATGAGAGACATACTTTCTACTTTCTTATGTACTTTGATTTTTTTTTTTGATGTGTGTTCTATCCATAAAAATAAAAGAGCAATAGAAAATAAATTCCCTGGTGAATAACTATATAAATGGCGGCAGTAACCACATGATATTAGGTGAGGCACCAAACGAAAGAGACTGTACGTAAAAGCCCTACCCTAAAATCGGTGGCTCTGAAGGGCCTAATGGCAACCACGGGAGGCACAGGAGAGCTTTTATGGGCAGACCGCTCTAGGTGAGACGCAGAGACCTTGGGAGTTAGGATCAGCAACACTATTAGATTAACACTGGCTCTCGCAATCAAGTACGATTCTGGCAAGATCAGCCACATTAGGCTTATTCAGAGCACTAGAAGTTAAGTAAGCAGATGCCTGTTGCCTTTAATTATCAGCCTGGATTTCCAAGATGCTTCAGCAGGACCAGAAGTTATACAATTATTTCTCTATTTCCATGACAGAAAGAATTTCTCGGTAGACCTCTGGAAATGAGATAACCCAGGCAATGTTCAACTCTTGGCAAAAATGGCAATTTGCTCCATTTTATGTACTTTGCCCTATGCAGTCTGGTGGTTCACTCTGAAGTCAGCACCCACTAAGAATTCTTTAGGCCGAATTTGGCACTAATTACAAATTATTTTTCTGCACTTCACATTCCTACCGAGTAAACTGTCCCTTAAAACACACTGCCACCACTCCACGTTCATCCTCACCCCCCATTACAGATTAACTATACAGGGGGGTAGGTTGTTCAGTACGAATGTCTCCTTCAGCACCAATCCAGTGAGTTTATAACAGGCTCTAAAATATATGTGCTTCATGTAACAACAACACCCCTACAGACCTGTGGTCATAACTGGTGAGGACACTATGCACAGAAGTCACTGCATCCGTGTAATACACACTAGGCCTGGTCACTTCAGATCATTAGTCAAGTGTCATATGTTGTAACTTGCATTAAAAAAATCCTCCGTTTAACCTTAGTGTTTGAATAGAAGCTGTCCTTCTTTACATAACAAAAAGCAAAAATAAAATTACTCATTAAAAAAAAAAAGTTTTCAAATTCTCAGTTTTAAAATAAGATTCAGAGACTCCATGGCTTTGTAAAAGTGTCACTCACCACTTAGCGTTTTGGACCGGATGGGAGGCAGCCCCTTCTTCTGCCGCTCCTTCTCCCTTTCTCTAGCTCTTCTCTCGCTCGAGTACGAGCGGGATGACTTCCTCTTCCTTTCTCTCGAGCGCGAGCGTGATCGCTTTCTGTGCTTACGCTTCCGAGAACCAGAACGTGACCTGGACCTTCGTTTTCTTGGTGATCTAAAAGAAAACCTTATTTTACTTAAAATGGCAATGGTACCGTTCTATCAAATTTCTCACTTCTAAGTGAGAAAAACAAAAGGTTGTCTAATATTTAGCTACCTCTTTTAAAAAACTTAAAGTATAATCTAGTATAAAACATATGTTTTCTGAAATCTATGTACTGTTGTTAGTCACAACCATGAAGATCAGGAGAATGAGATCTACTAAAGGCCTCACTTTCTCTTAGTATCTTCCAACTCATTTTTTAAACCAGAGTCAAGAACAGGAATGAAAAACCAAACAAATAAAATAAAAAGATCCTTTAGGTAAAAAGATGTTACAGTCCTAAAATTAGGAAACAGATAATGTTTCCAGCCCTATATGATTCTGCTTACAAGTTTTCAACTTCTAAAATTTCATGGTACTTGATTTTACAACAGAAGTGATACTGAAACTGTTTTTTTTTTCCTGTCAACCATATGCCACTGAACTCTCTCCCAGATTCTCATTAAGGAGGTGTTGCAAGACAAAGACAGAAGCTGTGATCTAGGCTGCAGCAAAGACATTTTTAGCATTGACACTGTAACTGCTTAGCAAGATAATTCACTGACAGGAGGTGGATGTAGAGAAAGTTGATCTGACAGGCTCTCATTTATAATAGGTAAATACAAATAACTTCTTGAAGCAAATAAGAAATGACTGAAAAAGTGATCAGAGATACTGCCCCTCTCTAACATTTACTGTTCAGATTTTCGTGATATTCCTGTTCAGAAAATAGGGTATGAAAAATGTTAAATACTAATGACTTTCAGTTTTGAGACAATCTGTAGCAAAAACATGTATGTACAGTGCTACACAAAAATGTGCCACGTTAATAAATCAGCATCTTCAACTCCAATTTGAATGAGCATGTGCATGAATGAGCCTTAGTCATGTTGAAAAGCCCACAAAGAAAAGCATTTATAGGATATGTTTCATAACAGTTCAATATTATGCTTAATGTTTATAAACATTTTTATAGTTTCATTTTTAGGATCATTTTGGTATTACTGTGAAATGAAATGAAATCCAAAAAATACCATACAATTTGTAATGCTGTTTCTCTACAACCCGATTTAACTGTGGTACACTGATATCCTAAAAGTTAGGACATCATCAAACACTATTAACTAAAATCAGGTATAGTCCAAAATCTAAGTCTCGTGATATGGCTGTGATTCATGTGGATTATTCAAATAAAGAGCCAAAGATATATCCAACTGAAAACAGAATAAAGTATTTTCTTATTTTCAAATTCCAGATTACTTCTTTCTGAGAGAACATAAGATGTCATTATAAGAAAAGCATTTCCTTAACCTGACACAAAGAAATAAAGCCAACACTTCTAAAGATTGCACACAACTATTCTTAGACATTATTGTAGAACCTTGAACGAGATCGTGAATGTGTTCTTGATCTAGAGCGAACAGCCACTTTCTTTGCTTCCTGTTCGAAGATTTCCTCTTCCACTCCGTCTTGCCCTTCATCTATATCCATGTCCTTAAAGTCAAAAGAAGAGCAAACAATGTCTAGTTGAGGTTTAGTATGTGGTGACAATTCTGCCTTACAATAATTAACCAGTAGCATTAATGCCTAACAGTAAAATGGTTAATATGTGTGAAACTTAAGTATAAGAAAGAAAAACATTCAAAACATCATTATTCTACATAAAATAAGTAAAATATTTTACCTAAAATAAAAGTTATTGTATTTTAAAATACTTTTTTCTCTAACTAATATATACATTTATGACCTAGAAAAGCATTTACTTTCTACCTGTTGCTGAATATCTATGGAATCATCCAAATTCGCTTCAGGTTCAAGGAAATGCTGCTGACTGCTCCCTTGTGATGGTGACGCCGAATGCTCTGATCCGAATGTCCCTTCTTGACTATCCTGAGGGGTTGCCTATTGAGAATGTTTACAAATACACAAACATTGAGCAATAATGAATGTTACAAATAAAAATTAAAACATGCAAACATCACAATTAGAATTTTTAAATGAGCTTAATACATTTAAAAAGCCTAATCTAAAATTACACTTTTGTATAAATCTAAGTTTGCTTAAAAGCATGGAACATAATAAAAGGGAAAGAAGAGTATAATATTAGAATAGAAAGGTAAGAGCAAGTAGGCCTTAAAATAACTTAATTGTGGAAAATATAAACTATCAAGAATTAAGAATGATAACATGAATGATGCACTAAGATGCACTATATATGCATTATAATGATGCATATATAATGGCACTAAATTAAATGAATCTAGAATTTCATTTGCAACAAGCATTTTTATAAAATGCTATAAATAAAAAGTCCACTAAGGTATTTTATATTAAAGGACTAAGTCATATATTACAAGTAAAGAAGCAAAACAAAGCTCAAATGCCAATATCAAAATCACTGACCTAGCAAAACAATTCTCAACTTGGACCTTCCCCAATCTCCCTCTCTAGGAATTCACAAAATATTAGAAAGTACTCTGAGATATGTAAAATATTTCGAAAAGTCCAATAAAAGTTAGGCAATGAAGCCTAATTATAGTAACATTTAACATGTGAACCATTTTTTCCCTATGACTAGAATGACACTGCTTACATGATGCTAATAAGTATGAACCAAATTAGAAATTACACACACACACACACACACACACACACATATATATATATATATATATATATATATATATATATATGATGTTGATTAAAAATGAGAAAACAGATTATTTAAAAGACAAAAAAGTCTCCCTACATAAACTCTCTTACACTTCTCGCAGCGGACGCAGATTAATAAAAACCGTTCCTGGTGGCACACAAGCTGGGAACAGCTATCATTAACAGCAAAGAGCAACTCAAAACGACCGCTCCGGGGCCGCAACTGTGACTGTTAACAAGTTACTTGAACTCTGAATTTCAGTCTCCCTATGTGTACAAGGAATACTAGCAGTGATTACAGACAATATCGTTATAAACTTTTAAGTTGCTGAGACTACATCTTAATTGTTACCAGCACAAAAAAGAAATGATAATTATGTGACATAGCAGAGGTGTTAACATTATAGCGGTATCATACAGCAACATGTAAACGTATCAAATCATGCTGTACACCTTCAACTGCACAATGTTACATGTCAATTATATTTCAATAAACTTTTTAAAATTTACTCTAAGATGACATTTAAAATGAAAAAAAAACAGTATAAAAATTGATAACCAAAAAGAGCATTAAAAACCATTCCAAGTCTCTGATTAGTAAAGGAAAAGGTTCACTAAGGACAAGTAATATTTTCAAGGTTAAGAAACAAATCAAAGCTAAAGTTAAAAAAGACTTCTGTTATTTAAATATATGTTCTACTATCATCACCCTGTTGACCAAAATTTAGTAAATAAGCATACTCTTCCAGAACAAATCAAATAAATGTTTTAGTCCTGACTTATGCCTCTAAAATGGTATAACAACAATAACATGTGTTAACAATAATATGTCTTAACAACATAGCAAGACAGTTTTGAACTGCAACCTGAGCTTTAGCATTTGGTCCTAACTCAGTACTTATACGTTCTTCAATTCATTCATAAATCATTTATTTCTTACTCCATCACCCACCTTAAAGCCTCATTTCTACTCCACCCTCCCCTAGTTTTCACTCTAATTTTCTATGATAGTTAAACCATTGATATAACCACCAGGATCCATTGCAACCAATTTAAGTTTCTGAGTTTCTTTTTTTTGAATAGTTTTACATACTTGAAAAGATTGAGATTTCATGACTTTTATTCTTTCTTGGAAGTCTTATGAAAAACAGATAATTTTGAACTTTAAAAAGTCCACTAAAATTTATATCTAAGATATATTATAGAATTTTACAAGTTTTATTTTCCATATCGAAACATTCTGCTATTTCATCATCCTAAGAATTATTCCATTCTTATTTCTAATTATGTAAAAAAAAAAGACTAAAATAGTAAGAAAAAGCAATGAAAATATTAAGAAGGGTGATCAACAATGAAATAAACCATCATTCGTTTTTACTGCACTACCAAAAATACTGCATTATATTTCAAGAAGGTATAAATAAGATCGAAGACATCTTTGTAATCTGCTTTTAGCTTTCCTTGGAACATGGTTGAATACTCAGATTTTTCTTCTGTCCGTGGCATAAGAGATGAAAACAGAGGAACATATTTCACAATTACCATGCGAATGAAAAAAGTTGCATTCTAGATCCCAATGACAATAGTGAAATTTAACATTTAAGCCTCATATTAACATAACAACAGTTATGTTAACAATAGTGAAATCTAACATTTAAGCCTCAAATGTTAAGGCTATGAGTTTTCAGATGACCATATTCTAAATGTATTTCTCAAACTCAAGAACAGATGAGAAAAATATATCTTTAAGGGCAAAAATGGTATCTTCATCCACGTTATTATTCAACAGGCAGGACTTCATCTTTAAGTATTTTGGGATAAGAACCTGAACAATTCTATTTTGCTAAAAGAATATGTAACATTTGAATTTAATTGAAATAAAGGTTTGCTACATCTCAATTAAATTAAAATTTCTAGTAAAGTGTTTCCCTCTCCTCTGAGTCTACCTTCTTTATCTGTAAAGTGAAATAAAAATATATTTTAAAAAGATCCATTTGGATCCAGATAAAAATGACTATTTTTTCTGATACATTTGTAAACATTCTTAGCATACATTCTGGTACACATTTCATTTCTTTAGTGATGTCTTCATGCAAAGAAAACATCAATAAAAATAGTAAACGATAATGGCAGCTAGCAGAGGTTTCTTCCAAGGTTGCATTAACACTCATCGAGTGTCACACTGTGATTCATAAAACCGCTTTCCTCTATTTTTTCTTTGACAGGGCAGACTTTGTCACAGGCCTTGCTGACATCCACATATACTATGGTATGCCCACCATATTCCTTGATTTATGATGCTAATAAACCTACAACCTCAGTACCCAGAAACAGTTTATTTGAACTGAGAGACGTCAATCAACTCATGTAAAGCATCTCAAGGCTCTTATATATCACCCCCGTTTTATGTTCAATTCTACTCTTTCCATTATATTCTCCTATGTAAAAAATTACTGAAGCAAAATAAATTACGTATTTTTGATATCCCACTCTCACCTCTTCATTCTTAAGTGGCTGAAATGTCCATAACCTTTTAATTGCTAATGTCCTTTTAAAAGCACTTATTTGTCTTAACAGTTCCATCATCAGCATTTCAACCTAACTCCTGAATATCCTCATAAAACAATTATCAAAACCGTGAACTCCAACTTCCTAGAGACAAAAGAAATCATTCCCCCATATGACATAATTGTCAGTCAGTCACTATTTGGCCATTCTCTGAAAATGCTTGTTTTTCAATGTTCTCCTATTGTTAGGCATACTAGACTTCAACAAGCACCCAGGTGTGGTCAGAACTCCAATGTTCACAGTGGCACAAGCAACCCAATTGCTTCTCTAAGACACTATGACAACTTTTAGGCAGCCTCATTGAGCTTAAATAAAATTGCTTACTTTCTCTGCCTATTTCACCCTATCTTAAATACTCTAGGGCAACTGGATTGGTAGAGCCAGTTACAAAGTTTATGAAATTTAACTGTTACTCTGTTGATATACTTTCCGATTCTAAATTTGTTTTAAACATCCATATAAGAAAAGTTGTTTTTCTTTACCACTCTCTTTTCTTCATCACCCATTTTTGAACAACAAAGCTTTTAAGAAGATCTACTCCTATCAAAGGGGTCTTATTACTGTATCTGGAGATAACGCATAGGGCAATTAACTAAGCCAAGAGGTTTTTTTGGGGGGTGAGGTGAGTGTGAGATTCTTAAGACAGAATACTCCCAAGTTTCTATTAACTCTCAGTTTTCACTTCAATAATTTGGTGATAATTACAAGATGGTCAAGAGTACTATCTTGAGTTCACTGCTTCTACTAAGTACTACTTGTGAAATGAAACTGGGACTAAGGCAATTCAAAAGTGTCATATTAATAGATGAGCAAACCTATTGTTCACATACTCTTCCATCATTACTACCTCTTGCCTCTGAACAGCTGTGATTTTTTTTATTATATCACTGATAGCCTGTTTCTTTTCTTTGAACTACAACTTGTGTTTTTCTTTAAAAAACAAACATCAAATTATTCTTCATTGGGCTCTGAATTTAAGTTCTGAATTCTCAGGCAGATATATATTTGCTCGACATAAAATATTGCATATACTCCAAACACTTCTATCAGAATCATTTCTTCAAAATAAGATATGGAATTCCACTCTCATAATTCCATGTACAAGTCCCAACCTAACAAGTATCATTAATGTTATTTTTACATTTACTATCTACGTTAAAGGAAAGACTTCAGAACCCAGTGGTGTCTAAGGTTTGCCACCCTCTCTATCCACAGTAACTCCTCCCTTTGCCATACTCTCTCAGTCATTCACCTGTAACTGTTACAGAAACTAGAATTCTGCCTTGTGTTCACACAGAAGTATGTGCTCCAGAGAAGAAGTTACCTGAGGTCTTGCTTTTCTGTTCTTCTCTGTTATGTATGTCATTTGTCTAACAATGTATACTTTAAAAGTATTTGTGAGTTAAATTCATTTGTGCCAAAAAGTTTTCCACTTAAGAAGAATGGTGAGTGGGGAGAGTTTCTAAACCTTTCTATCCTAAGCAGTTTACATCTGTAAGTACTTCTCATATAGAGCAAAACAAGCTTTGTAATGGATTTAACTCTGGCTTTTTTTGTCATATTTGATCAATTCCAGGGTGTGATTTTTCTTCATATTTTATCATCTCTGAAATTTATAAAATTCTTACAACTTCAAGGGATGTTACAATTTATAAGAGATTAAAAATTCTTAGCTATGCACAAAATAATGGTGTCTTAAGACTAATGACATATGATACTGACTATACATTTTTGCATGAGATGTTTCATTTCACTGAACTTCAATATCCTGTGGTGTGAAATGGGAGTCAAAGGCCTACCTCATAAGCGTTAAATGTAAGCATGCCTAATAAAGTTCCTACAGCATGGTTAACAGCTTAAGAAAAGGTAGCAATAAACTTTGTCATCATCACCATTAGCAGAAGCAAAATCATCATGACTTTCCTTATAGGGAACTGAATAAAGAAGAAAGCAGTTTTAAGTTATAATAATGAAAAACCATCTGTTTTCTGTTCTCCACTTGCAGCATACCGAATTAATTTCTACAATGTTGTCAACTGATTCACAAGCTGCTAAAGCACATTTTGATTACAGAAAAACTGTAAAGGTCCTGAAATGACTGATCTTCTTAGTAAATAAAGAGCTGAAGAAAAATCACCATATTTAAGCATAATTCCATAGAATATAGATAGCAATAAATCTAAAGACCACAAGATGGCGTTATAAACCTTTTGAGGCTGTTGCTGTTCCAGGAGTTGCTGTCGGAGATGTTCAAGGTTTTGTTGCTGTAGCTGTTCTGCTATCTGATGAAAAATGGAACTGTTCACAGATTCTGAAACATGAGAACTAAAAGGAAAAAGAAGTAGAAATATGTTTTACAATCCAGCAAAAATATGAAAATAACTGAGTACTCAAACCTCCCCAAGTGCCAAATAAATGAAACATACACTATTACAATGTTTACTTTTGAATTATTAACAAAGAAAATGGAATACCTCAGAACATTAATATCTTAAAACAGAAATATACTCTTTAATAGTGTTTCAACAGCAGACATGTTAGATATACTCTGATGAAGATACAATATTCCTATCTCACACTGTTAAATACATATAAGTTAGTACTTTTACATTAGAACATTTTAAGAAAAGCTCAATAAAACACTATAAAAACAATTTTAAAGTATTTAAACGTCACTTTAACTTCTCTATGAAATAGTGGGAGAAATGTTCTATCAATAAGTACATATGAAATCTACAATTGTAATTGCCATAAACGTCATAAAATTAATCTGCTTTCTTTAGGAAAGCATTCATATTATTAAGTATGTTAACAGAAACAATGTTTAGATAAGACGAAATAATTTAACTATACTCTGGGAAATTCACACCTGGAATACACCTGGAATTCTGGGTGCCACCAGGTAAGACATGAACAAAAAAGAGGGCATCCCAAAAGGGGCAATCAGGATGGTGAGAAGTCTTGAGACAGGTGAAAAAAAAGAGTACGTCTCGGGAGCAAATAAACCTAAGGGGAAGAATGATATCTATCTTCAAAAGTTGAAGGGCTATCTCAAAAGATAATGGAACAAATTTGTTTCCTTGCTTCAGAAAGCAAAATGGATGAGTTTTAGAGAGCAAATCAAACAGGATTCAGCAACAAAATATCACAGAGCACTAACAATTACTTAACTTCTTGTAATGGAACATATTAACATATTAGATAAAAGCCCTGTCAGGACTGTTAAGATTTTTATATTGTTCAGGATGCTGATTACATAATCTCAAATGCTTCCTCTAGCTTTACAATTGATAATCGAAAATATTAGTTCTTATTTTTTCAAGTAGAATCTATCAAAAGGATATATTTCTATCTTTATACATTATATAAAATTTTAAATTATTATTCCAATATATACATCTCATAACTTGTCTGAAACAAGATTGTCAGAGGCCTTCCCACAGTCATCACTCAGTCCTCCATTCTCCCACCTTCCACACGCTCCACCTCCCCCGTCCAACACTATCCACCCAAGTGGTCCTTTTGCAAATCCTCATCGAACCCTGAGCTCTGCAAAACTGTTTGGGGGGAAAAGAAACTGATCTAAATAAAAGCACACTCTATTTCTTTAAAAAAAAAAAAAAAAAATCCTATAACCCTAACCCTTCTGATTTGTCCAAGAATTTGGTACACTGCCCAGACGCAGCCATTGGCACTAGAACTAAGCTTCTTTACCATTATTTCAAATATTCTTATAAGTGAGTTAAATAACTCAGAGCCTGATACAGATATAGAAAATATCATGACTAGATTTATCAATATTTGTCAACTTTCCTAGAGAGATTATTGATAAAGTCCAATGATTTGCAAAGATCTGTGAATCAAAATAATATAGTAAGTGAACAAGACAGCGATCCCACCATCTTTCTGAAATGTGAGAGCAAAACAGCCCGAATAACTCAACTTATTCAAAGTATACTTAACCAATGTTCATAAAAATAACAGAAAAATTTTATGGTTAAAAAGAAAAACATAACAACTCTTACAGTTGAGAAGTTGGAATTTCCTTTTTGGGTTCTTCACTATGCTCAGAATCTTCCCCAAAATCAAACCTATCCATCAACTTCTAAGTAGGGAAAAAAAAGGAGAAAGAAAGAAGTTAAATAGTGCTTCTCACAAAAACACGTTACAAATGCTATTTTATTTAAAGGTAAATGCCATCCCACTAATTTATCACTTAATATGAGAATGTATCATGATATACTATACTAATACATTTTATCTGAGTAGATCTTTTCTTTACAGTACTTTGACGTACACTGCCTTGTGTACCTTAAAACAAATGACACAAAAAATACTAATACTCTAACTTTACTGAAGTGAATGTTAGAATTAAAATAATTAATAAAATGATAAAAAGAGAAAACACCCTGAACTATAATCAAAGAGCTATTCCTAGAATAGTTTTCTTAGAATGATCCACTGTTTTCCAAATGATCAATTTAAATTTAAAGGCTTTTAATGTAATCTAGCTATGCAGAGTCAACAGACTAAATTATACTTGGAAGCTGCTGGCTAAAAAATCAATAAATAAATGAATCGATAGTTTCCTATGAAAATAGCAGTAGTAGAAATAAAAATAATATGGATAACACTTCCAAGGTATTTAATTTTTCCATAATGAACAAGAATACTGAGAATATAATACAAACTACATATTGTAAGATTTTCACCTTTAAAAATACTATACTTTATAGTTAGGCCTCAATTTATCAAAATATTATAGACCTGTAAATCGTTATCTTTAGCCAAAAGAAAACATTCTAAATGTTTCAAGTGAAATTATAAAATCACTTAATTTCTTTCAGAAGTTTGAACCTTTTGTAAAACTTATGTCTTAATACAGTACAGTCGATATTAAAATAGTCCTACAATAAAATGTAATTTACAGAATTGGAATCCACATGAGAGAATATAGAAGTCACTAATTCACGCAGAACGATTCAGAATCTGAGTGCCTACCTTGTTAAAGGGCACTCCCTGTTCTAGGGGATTGAGGGTGCTGGCCGCTGCTGCCGCCGCCGTCAGCTGTGCCGTGAGAGCCTGCAACTGAACCACGAGGCCGGCATCCAGGGCCTGCAGAATGGACGGCTGGGGCTTCTGCTGCTGTATCTGCAAAGTCTGTATTAACTGCTGAAACTGGAAGGGGACAAAAAGGGAAATTAATACAAACAGGTGCTGGGTTTTATTTACAAGAATGTCCATCTAAAACTTCTAGTCAATAAAATTCATCCTACTCTTTGAAGATCAGGAAAAAGTACAAACTAACTCAAACAACAGTTAATTTATTTCAAGAAAGATTTTATGTGCCATAGAAGCACATTCCTTAATAAGTCTGTCTTGTTTCTGGGAAGTCAGAAAATTTTAAACAAGATAAAACGGTCATATGATGAAAATCAGATAAAGAACTCATCACAAGCAGGCTGATACTTTTCACTAAGCATTTCATTCCTTCTTCAATTAACTACTGATTCTCTGTAGGAGGACAAGCACTGACCACAGCTGCTTTTGCTACCTTTCGGATCTGCATCATATAACATATTTCCTAAAAACAGGAAAAGCAAAAAAACCTGTCCCTTTGAGCAGAGTCTGAAACTAAAGGTGAACAGTGTCCACAAGACTGAAAGCAACTCCTAGCCTCCCTATCTACCCACTCTCAAAAAAGTGAGATCCTGAAGATATTTCATAATTAAGTGAACCCTGCGTACATTCTAGAAGTAATTAAAACTTTTCAAATCAATTATCTAAACCCAAGTTAAATCTGAAAATTACCAGTTTAGAATAGAAACATGAAATAGTAAAGCTGCTGAACGAGATATCTGTACTCTTTAAGTTCACCTTATGGTGGGAGAAGGTTCAAACACAAACCAAGGTGACAATAAGTAAAATAACTTCATGGCTATCTAAAGTAGTAGCATTCAGAAAGAAAGAAATCAGCTATCAAATAAACATTTACTACAGACTACTAATGTAATAGCAAAGAAAATAATATAAAAATATATGACAGCTACTGCAATGAGGAAGCTACAGAACAGATGAAATGAAGGGAGGGAGGGAGGAAGGGATTCACAGGGAGGGAGGGGCAGAAAGAGAAGGAGGGAAGGGAATACACAGAAGGGGCAGGAGGAGGAGGAAGGGAAGCAGGGCGGGAAGGGAGGAAAGAAGGAAATGCTCTCTCTCTCCTCTGCACATTTTAGCTGCCTCTTTGACATCCCCATTTTCCCCAGTAGCGCTGTTATGCCTTCAGTCCCCACGTTCAAACCACTGCAGCGTCCTTTCTCTGCTACTCTGACTTCAGAGTCTAGCAATTAGTATGTCCTCTTAACTCTCTATGTACTATTTCTTCTGGAGAATCCCCTCTCCTACTAAAAGTATTTAAATTTTTTTTTTTAATGAGAACATGGGCTTTATGAATTATTTTCAAAACATTATCACAGAATTATAATTCAATAATTTTATGTATTATCAAATTTATCGACTGTCCCCAAAATGTAGAAATTGGGTCCAATCTATGACTATAACTGAAAATTTTTTTATATTTTTAAAACTCTATGTTGATTCCATTTTTTTTTGAGAATGTCATTTTAGAGTCCATAACCCTATTTTCCACATATGCATTACTTCCCTTCCATTATCAGTTACCAAAACAAATATACTCCTATCTCCAGACCTTCTCCCCTCTCCCACCTGCTGAAGTATTGCTCAGATCATGTGACTAACTTCAACATAAAAATCTGTGGTAATTCCCCACTGCCTAGCATAACCACCCCTCTATTCTCAGCCTACCACGTATGTCTTCTGAAACCCAAGTCCCACACTTAGGTCTATCATTTCAACTTTGTCACTAATAACTTACATGCACGGGCCACCTTATCCTCTAGACAACTCAACCCTAAAATATCTCTCATATATCCAATATTGCTATGCCGCATACATTATTCATTCATTCTACAAAAATGTATTGAACACCTGCTATGACATAGCAACTGGAGATACAGCAGTGAACAAAACAGACAAAAGCCTTTGCCCTTGTTTATCATACATTGCAGGGGGAAGAAGCAGAGAATAAACAAAATAAAGAATGGCATAATGTAACAGAAGGTAGTAAGTGCTAAGGAAGGAAATGAGACAGGTGACAGAGAAAAGGAGCAGAGAGGAAGAAAGGCAGACTTTGCAGTTTTAAATCACTATCTGAAGACCTCATTGAGGTGACATTTAAAACCTCACGGGCAGCTGAAACTACATTAATATGTGGGGAAAGAGAGTTTAGGAAGTTTATTGTTAATCTGGTTTTTAAAGAACAGGTTAAGAAAAGAGAGATGCTAAAGATGAGCTACCCTCATATCCCACCACTTGAAGTCACAATTCAAATGCCACTTCCCCAAAGACAACTTCTCATGACTACCCTCCTCTCTATTTCTGACCTCTTCCCCCAAAGCTAGCCAGTCACTCTAAAGATCAACCATTTAAAGTCATATATCACTATCTAAACAATGTTTTACACTTTATTATTAACTGTCTCCTAAAACAGGACAACTTTTCTCATACAAAAGACCTCCCTGTCTCATTACTGGAGTAACAATATCACCTAATAATGTTTGACACAAACTGTGTGCACTAAAAACCAATATTTTGGTGCAAAATAATTTTTTATAAAACAATCTATAATGACATAAGTGTTCTCGATGCATTACTAAATGAAAAAAACAAGTTACACAGTACTATATAGAGTGTGATACTATGTATACAAAATAAAAAACACATACTCTTTAGATGGTATACAATGAAACAATACATTAGGAAAATAATAAGCTCTAAATAATTGTCAACATGACAAAAGTGCTCACCTGCTGGCCTTGAGGACTTTGCAAGATCTGAGCTACAGCCGTAAGCGTATCCGTGTTTGCTATCTGAGATACCCAAGGGTCAGGTAAACCTTGGACCACATTGGCTGGAGTAACAGGTGTCACAGGAGTTCCTTTTAAAAAAAGACATCAAACCCATTCCAATAAATATGTAAGAATAAATAAGGCTTAAAAAGGTAGAGGGATTTGCTGTTGCTTCATAAAATACACAGAAATTTATATAAATGTTATTTTACTGTCCTCATTTGGAAAAACCAATACAGAATTAGGTAGGTGAGAAAAAGTACCAAAAGGATCACCCAAACTTGTTTTCAATTAACTAAGCTATTACTTTAAAGGAGTCAATAATACATAGCAGTCATTAAGAATCGTACCACAGAAGAAAATCCAATTACGTAAGGAATGATTCAAAATACAATCTTCAATGAAAAATTATAAAAGACTATGTATAATATGAAACTATTTTTGTTCAAAAACGTGTTTGTATACACACCCAAAAAAGCAAATAAATACCAAAATGTTAACAAATATAATTCTTGGATGATGATAAAAAATTACAAATGTCATTTAAATACCTCAAAAAAAATTCAAGATTACTACTAAAGGATTCTTGGCTCATTAAATTGGTTCCTTATAAATATTAACTTTCTCTAGTATACTGTAAGTATCAATTTGATTTGCATGTGAGTTGCAGACAACCTAAATCAGAAAAACCTTAACAGCACACTATTTCCCAAAGTTCATTATATTTGTTTCTAAGAATTAAAAAAATTTAGCTCCCTAATTTTTACAAAGAATTACACTCAAATATAATTGCTGATTTTATTTTGCCTTCAAATTACTTTTTCTTTCAGTTACTCTACTGCTAGACAAATTCTCCTGCGGTCAAATAGTCATTTCGCATATGAATGATCACCGGAAAAGTACGAGTAGAATATCTGGAAAACAAGTCTCCATCCAGCAGCGTACCTGGGGTGTTGCTCATGGCAGCAGTGGTGCTGGCCAGCACGGGCGTGACGGCTGGAGGCGGAATTCCTGCTGCCATATCCAGAAGAGGCTGAATAATCTCACTCTTAAATACATTATTCTTCTGCCATAAGTTTAACACTCTCACTATTTTACTCTAGAGGAAAAGAAGAAAAATGACATTTTGATTTTTTCATTTTAAAACCTTAGCACATTCATTTCATAGTGCACAGTGACTACCTGGGCAGTGGGTGGGTGGTATGGATGGTTTAAAAAACCTCTACAGTATTTGCCACCCCTGAAGTTATTATGTTCCTATAATTCTGCATTTGCTAACCTTAACTTGCTTGAAAAAAAAAAAAAAAAGCATGTTCATTTTGCCAGATATACAAAGTTAAGTGAAATGGCAACTGGGATTTAGCCTCCATGTGAAGTCTCACAAGATCATGGTGACGGCCAGAAAACCGTGTTAATAAGGCTGCTGAGGCAGGTCAGCGTTCGCCACGGCGCTACAGCTACAAGTCACAGCTGATTTTAACTTTATCTTTTAAACAAGTAAGTAACATCAAGACAAACTTCTTATCTTACATTACTTTTTAAAAATTTCATTTTAAAACTAAGGACTGAGGATTCTTATGATTCACATAAGAATTTAAACCAAATTTATTTTCTTTCACAGGTATTCAGCATATAAAAGCAATATAAACAACAGTTAAGTATTAGTTACTGACTAATGTAGCATTACTTACTGCTTTAGGAAAATAATTTAAATGGCAGGCTGAAATTAAGTATTAAAAAAGAGACTTCTGTTAAATGCACATATTTTGTAAAAGTAAAATAAGCAATTTGAAGAATAAAGATCTAGTTCATCTTTAAATCCCGTAAGTATACTGACAAATTTTCAAACTACGTCCAAACTACATTAACATGCAAATGTTTATTTAAAATGAAGCATAAGAAAATTACACAAAAAAAATGCTTCATACCTTATGATTTGACTCTCCTAAGACGTGAGCACTTAGAAAGTACCTTACAGCTTTTTGCTTTAAAGAAAAAATCTTCCAGTTCCCAAGACACACATCCTGTACTTCAAAATTAGCCAGTCTCTGACAAGTATCATTCTATGTATCTACCTACATACAAACAAATAATGCCTCTAGTTTATGATTGAGATTATAGTATCAATGTAATCTTTCCTACTATGATTTTAAAAAGAAACCTACATCTTAAACTCTATTAGAACTGAGACACACTATTATTATGAAGTCTACAAATTTAACACTGATTTAGTCATAGTAACTGATAGAAATCCAAATACAATCTAGTAAAATTTCTAAATCGAAGTGTTTAACTTACTTCAAAAAATGTATACATAAAATTTTTAATAAGTTGTTTTAGGTGGGATTCTAAGGTGTCTATTTTAAATATCAATTATGATAGGTCACTTAAAATTAAAAGTATTCTTCTGCCTGCATCGAATTATCAAAATACCAAAGTAATTAAAAAGAAAATGTCTCAAGAAGCATATCCGTTAGTTAACAAAGATAATAGTTTATCTCCATATATAACCACTATAACGTTTTTTAATAACTTCTATATTTCAATTAGCTGGCATATATTAGTTTCAGATGTACAACATAGTGATTAGTTATATAACTTATGACGTGACCATCCCGACACCATACAAATACATAGTTACTACAATATTACTGACTATATTCCTTATGCTATACTTTACATCCCATAACTACTTTATAATTACCAATCTGTACTTCTGAATCCATTCCCCTTTTCATCCACCACCCCCAAATCTCCTCTCATCTGGCAGCCATCAAAATGTTCTTTGTATCTATGAGTTTGTTGCTGTTTTGTTTATTTTGTTCCTTAGATTCCACGTAAGTGAAATCACATGGCATTTGTCTTTCTCTGACTTACTCCATTCAGTATAATACCCACTAGGTCCATCTGTAACATGATGTTTTTCTGATTAAGAACTATAATTATTAAAAATAAACACTACCTAATTCTGTTGTACTTAAAGTAAAAGATCTGTGGTGAGCTTTTAAGTTTTGTGGTTCTTCTTTAAAGTGACCATTATTGTCTTCATCTATTATTACCTTTTTTTACATAATCAATATTGCAATCAATTCTATCAGAAGAGCACACTAAATATCCAAATCAGCATCCAAAATAAGTAACCTTCTAATGTCTTTGAGCACATATGAAGATAAACAACCCTTTTTATTCTCCTTCAGGGTCAAAAGCCTTCCTTTAATGGGGCATCAAGTATTTATTCATTCAGATCTAGAAGACCTAATGATGTGGGTTCTAGTACTAATAAAACTCTACCGTAACAAAAGAATTTTGATAAGTTATTTTCTATTAATTGCTTGGCAAATCTATTTTTGACAAACTCTAAGTAGGTAAATGAGGTCAAATAATCAAAATTCTGAATTGGTTGTGTGTGAATAAACAAACTTTTAGTATAATGCCAAAGCTTATGATAACAAGTTTACCACCAATTGCTTCAATAAATTAAGAAGTGGCAAAATCAACTACAACTTTTCACTCTGTTTAAGAACAAAAAGGAACAAAGATAGTTTAATAGCTAAATACACAAATTCGGAATAACTAAGAGTAAAGGATAACATAACATCATAAATTAAGATACTCTATAAATGAGTCTCCTTGAGACCAAAAGGGCATCTACTTTAAAAAAAAAAAAAATAGCATACCTTGTCATCCCCAGGGCAACGATATAAATTCTGGAAAGTGCTAATGATGTTATTACTAAATCTGGGTGCAAAGACATCCTTTTCTTGACCAAACTGATGTCGAGATTGTCGTACAATGGAGTCAATAACATACAGTCCAGGTACCTTGTATTCTGGTTTACACTGATGAAAAGAAGAGTGGGAAGAAAAGGAAATAAGAAAGTAAAATTCCTGATTGACAGAAATTATCACAAATCCCATAAAAACACAAAATTGCTGTTCATACTGAGGTTAACAGATACTTGGACGCTGGCTATTCCACACCATCTTTATCTGGAACGGCATAGTAAAGACTCTGCTTTGGCTATTCTACAGG
Organism: Macroglossus sobrinus; assembly: GCA_004027375.1. Lineage (NCBI taxonomy): Eukaryota > Metazoa > Chordata > Mammalia > Chiroptera > Pteropodidae > Macroglossus > Macroglossus sobrinus. The sequence continues at coordinate 54,977 of PVKZ01003322.1, read as the reverse complement.
CTCAGGTCAGCTGCCAATCACCTAAGTTCTGTAATAGGACTGTGTACCTGCCTTGAATGACAAAAAACAAAAGTAGCCAATAAATAAGGCACGTTGTAAGAACTCTGTTTAATGATTTTGCAAAGCATGTGGAAAACATCAGCAAATCCAGGGAAGAAGAGCTCTAGACAAAACATTACCAGCGTGTGTCAGACAGACTGCACCTAACAGTGACAAGGGGCTTCTGTACTAATGTGGGAACAAATGCCAAATGGCAAATTGTAGCATTCTACATACACTGAACCCAAAGTTTCAAAACTTTTCTCAAACACCACACCTATAAGAAAGATAAGACACTACCATTATGATTCTAGCAATCAATTCTAAAAACATTTTTCAGCGACTCCAATGATATACATTTCTCAACCTGCTTATCCTTTACTTGAACTGAGGAACATAAATCTCTCCTACTTTTTGCCACAAGCTTTTCTAGCCTATCTAGTTAAGTGGGCACAATGAAGAATCCTCCTAGTTTGTCTCCATACCCAGAAGCAGGAGAAAACCTGCTTCACGAACAAGTGTTGACTAAAATGAAGGAATCAAGGATGCAAAAAGCGAGTTTCATTTTGGGGACTAATTAGGTAAATATTTTACCCCAAGTAACTTCCTGGAAATCAGACATGGCACTAAATCAAAACTGTGTTCTTGCAAAACTCTTCTCGGAAACCGAGTGCCAGTGAGAAAAAGACCTTCAACCCATCTCCTGACACACGCATGTTTCTATGGGATTTTTAGCTCAGACAGTGAGTGAGTCCACTCTGCAAAAAAAACCGTGGTATCTCAGATGTTCCTTTAAATCCTTTAAAAGAACCTTTTCCTTAAGGTCTTTATTAAGTCAAGAAAATGAAGAGACCATTAGCGCCAATTCACAAGTATCCACTGCAAGACTATGGCTGTTAAGTACTTGAAGTATTTCATAAAAGGGCAATAATGTCGACATTTGAATATTAAAAGTTTTCGGTTTATCCTACCTAAAGGTTAAATATCTGCTCTGTTGAGAATTACCATTGTCAAAAGTCTAAAATAGTGTGTTTCCTTCAAGTTTCCAAAAAGCCTTGCATTTTCGTCCCTCTCAGTTCATGTGTCTGCCTAAGGCTATTTTCCTTTGACTACTATACATTCAAAGAAATAGCTACCTAGCCAGGCAAAAAATATATCTCAGTAAAGAGCAGAAAACTTTTAAAAATTTGAAAGCAGGAGGACATCCATTTTGCTAAAAATTATCTATTTCCTAATGCCACAAATAAGTGATTAATAATTATTTATTAACTGATTTATTGCCATTTTAATTTTCCCAAAGACAGAAAATAATCTGATGTATAATGTATTATTTTATATAAATGATAATCTGAATGAAATTTATAAGTTCATGGTAAGAGCTTTAAAAATTAATAATGGTGGGGGAGGGAGGAGGTAAATAGGGTAAGGGGGGGTCAAATATGTGGTAACAGAAAGAAATTTAACAATGAGAGGTAAACACAGTGTAAATATATATATGCGCCTTACTGTTAAAATGTACAGCTGAAACTTAATGGATTTTGTTAACCAATGTCATCACAAAAAAAAATTTTTTAAAGAATAAACACTGAATGGTAAATAATCTAATTAATTAATGCACTGGGTTTGTTTTTAAATAACAAACACATTTTTTCTTTGATTGAATTTTTTTAATGCAATTACAAACTCACAATACAGAAGAATCATGAGTTCACAGCATAATAAATGGACCTTTCTGGCCTACAGTAAAAATGACAAAGCTTCAAAAACATAGAAGTTTTAGTAGTAAGCTATATGGCCTAAGAAAAAAACATTTCCACAGTATCTTCAGATATACTATATATGAAGATGTTGCGGGACAGATTATCCTTCATTGGTAGATTAGGCATTTTTGCCACATAAAATGACCAAAAAAAACTTTAAGAATTTGTTTGAAAAAACTTCAATATTTAGTAAACTTGGCTAAGTCACCAACTAGAAACTTGGAGAAAGAATTAATACCAAAAAACCTGAAATGTTTTTCAATTTCATCTTCAAGTTCTATCAGTACTGAAAACAAGAATTCTTAAGATTTTCCAATGTTGTGAGGTATTTTTTACTCTTTTGTTTTAAAAAGCTGTGGAATGTTAAATTTTCAGCTACACATTCTTCAAACTACATACTATTAATTTCCAATTTCTTGTGTTATAAATAACCCTTGAGGGAGGGGAGAAAGAAGGCAATGGCAGATTGGGAGAATGCACTTTTAAACATATTTGTGTGATTTTCATTCTCCTGTTATCATAAGTCATGGTTTTCTGACAAAAGAACCTCTGAGTGAGTTGGACCACAATGCATTATATAAACACACTTTTAATAATGATTTTGTTATTAGAATTTGTGCTGCCAATTTCAGCTACTAACAGTTGACATTAAACAGCTAGAATGGTAAAAACAGGAGCATGTGGCTGTACCTGCAAAACTCTGAACGATGCTGGTAGTAGCACATAAGAAAGGAGGCCTGTCCCAAGACAGTCACACCTGACACCACATGAGTTCTCACAGTGAGTACTAGAAAAAAATCTTTCCCTGCTCTGGCAGGGGGAGGAGAAAAGGAATCATTCTGAGATAGCCAGCAGCAGCACTCTGTTCTTAGCAAGGTGTGCTCCCAGGACAAACCACTTAACTGGAGCCTAACCAAGCTGGGGGAAGGTAAATAGCCAGCTCCAGCCCACCCTCGCCATTGTTTCATTTCACCAAAGGGGGATTTAAAAAAACCTGAAAAGCCCATGTGATGTTCACAGTCCAGAGGTACAGACTATAAAAATACTACCACTAACATCACACTTAACAGTGACAAACTAGAAGTTTTCCCACTATGATCAGGTATGGATGACAATAAAGTATGGACACACCCTCTCACTAGGATCAGGTATGGCTGGCCCGCTCTCAGCACTGCTCCTCCTCATCGCCCTGAAGTCCTAGTGAACGCAGGATAGGACACGAAGAAAAGGTGTACAGATTGGAAAGGAGGGGTTAACAAGAACTAAATTTATATACTACTACTAATTAAGACTTCGAGATCTTCACTGCTACCTTTGAACCAATCTATGTAGTATTTTATTTCTTAAGGAAATAGCATTAAATTATGTGACTTAAAACTACAAAATAAATGAAAAGATCGAGTGATATTTTCTTTTAAATGGCAAACACACTACCTCCGTGTCATTTTCAAGACTTCTGATCCTGATGAAACAAAGCTCAACAACTTCACTTTTAGCACACAGCTTAGCAAAACCTGAGGTGGAACTAGATGTGATATACTGAATCTGAAGAAAAGCTAACAGCTGTCATAAAGCAAGCGAGTATGTTTTAATTTTGGTAACAGAGTACATTCTGCTCTTTGGCTATAGAAATTCCTTCTATTTGATGAGTCATTAAGAGACTGAAAAACACCTTGTTAGACATTTTAATCCTGGCTGGAATTTAACTCCTTGAGTGAAGGTGATATTAGGATAATATCTTTTTAAAAGTAAACTTCAAGACTCATTAGATTTTCAAAACTTAAGTCTAAAAATATCATGGGTTGGTAAAGATGAGCAGCATAAACTCATCATCAGTAGTGAGAGTGTGAATTAGTACAATCATTTTGAAATTAATTTGGTATTATCTAGTCAAGTTGAAAAAATGCATATCCTACAACCCACTAATTCCACTCCCACAGAAGTGCAAGCTGCACCAAGACACATATATGAGAAAGTTCCAGCAGTATTGTCCATAATTCCATAAACAAATGTCTGTCGACAAAAGGGACAAGCTGTTTATTCACATAATGGAACACGTATGTAGTGATGAGAAGAAATGGATACTGCCACGCGCAACAGGAACGTCTCCTAAACACAAGACACTGAGTGAGAGAACTGCACATGAAGGAACAGATACTACAGGATTCCATTTACACAAACTTAAAAGACAGGCAAACTATTTAAGAGTTCCGACTGACAGAGCAACACTGTAGTAGCAAGCACGGATGTTGCGAACACAAGTGTCAGACTCCACACACTCCGTTCGCCTGGGGAGTCATAGATCAGAAGGAGGCACTGGAGATTTGGGGCGCTTTAGTCAAATTTCTGCTTATCAAGTGAGTGGCAGTTACACAGGTCTTCCCTCTATAAAAATTAAGCTATATGTATTTTCTGTACTTTTCTATATGTCTTCACCTATTTCACACACACACACAAAACCATTTATATAAACATCTTTAAACAGACAAAAATTCCTCATCTTGGTGATCCAGTGGGTTTTACAAACGGACTTCCACAGAAACAACTCAAAGCGCTGTCTGTGCAAGCACCGCAAGGGCTACAGGGGAAAAACAAAGCTGCATGCCACCAGGCTCCCCGCCCACTGTGCTCCCTTTTACTATGTGTTATCTGCCCCCCTCCCCTGATATTAAAGTCCCAGTAAGAGTAAGAAGGAGGGGGAAAAAAGTTTCCTCTGGTATTAAAAATACAAACACAATCTGGAACCTCATCAAAACTAAAAATCTGTGTTCTGCAAAAGACCTGTGCTAAGAGAATGAAAAAACAAACTACTAACTGGGAAAAAAATATCGTAAACCATACACATCTGACAAAGGGCTTACATCTAGAACGTATTAAGAACTCTCAAAACTCAACAGTAAAAAAATCAAATCATCCGATCAGAAAATGGGCTGAAGACATGGAAAGACAATTCACTGGCAACGGCAAACAAGCAGGTAAAATATGTCCAACACGATCGGCCCTTATGGAAATTTAAAACAACGAAATTATCACTACCCATCAATCAGAATGGCTAAAATAAAAAGCAGTGGTAACACCAAATGATGGTAGATGATATTTTCTCCACACCTTATCTAAAAAGATTGCTGCTCTCTAGGCATTCAGCTTGGTGAAATTTAAGAATTTCCTTAAAGGCTAAAAAAAAGCAATGAATTTATAATTTCATTAAAAATCAATCATATTGACACCATTTTTTTCAAGGACAGATGCGATGGCAATAAAAAATAACAAAAATGTCTACCTGAAAATTATTGTTTTTAAAGTTATCTAAAAACCGCTTTATTTTACTTTGCAATTACAAAATAAAAGGAATCATTTCTTGAACAGTCCATCAAAACAATTTAAACCTAGGTACTTAATTTAAAAGAGAAGAGCACATGCACTGATCTATAATTATAGTACATTAAGTGTATACAAGAAAAATTACATACTTACTTTCTGAATGAATTTCTCAACACTCTGTACCACATGTTTATAGAACTAAAAGAAAAAAATAGAGCACGGTTTTAAAATCTGTTTGATTAGATCAGGATTTTTCTGCTAAACATAAGATTTGTTTCGACACAGTTTCAGAGGTCTTTTAAAACAATGAATTTTATTCCTAAATTTTGAGACAGCCACTCATGTCACTCTAGCTATGATATCTGATTAGTAAAGGGATTCTTAAAGGAGATACACAGTTTGTATATCCAAAGTGTGTTATATTAACACAGATACATAAGAATTCCATCACAATTTTTATGAAAGTATATTTTAACGAATAGTTGCCAGCAAAACACTTGTGATAAGCACACTGGAAAATGTATATTCTTACTTTCGTAGAAGAAAAAGATTACCTATAGTATTATTTTTTCAGCTAAATTTGAGCAATATAAGAAAAACCAAATAACTGTCAACAAACAGCATTAATAAATATAAGCAAGGGTGTTGTTTTCAATTTCATTATTTCCTACTTCTCCCAGAATATGGAACTGCAAATATATATTAATAGATATAGACATGTATAAGGTTCTAATGGATCAGCCAAAATATATCAGGAAAAGTGAAATGAGCACACAGATTAAAAATTAGTAATGGACTACTATCAATTATCAAAAACCGTCAAGTTTTATAACCAACACTATGAATAAACCTGAAATAAGAATAGAAATTACAGACTGAACCAAAAGTATCCAAAATTTGTGCTTAAATTTTAATATCCCAAAGGTAATTTCATAATTAGCATATTTCTGTTTAAAGAACTAACTTAAATTGTGTATCTTTATACTTCTGATCTCACAAATTATGCTTTTAAGGGATATCCCCTTAGGCTAAAGAGGTCATTCAAGTAAACTGCATCATAAAATCCAATATTATAAAATAAAAAATAATGGGAAACCTCATTATTCATAGTAACATATCAAAACCTACAAAAACTTTAAGCTTGGCTAAAATTTACTTACTAGAAATTAACTGTTTACCATTTAAGATACTTAAGTAAAAAACCTAAAACAATCACTTAAAAGTTATTAGGCACTTCACAGGTAGGTACCTATAAACATTTAAAATCAATATATAAAATATTTACTAGGTAATATTTATTAAGTAATAATTCTACTGGAAAATATCTTTGACAGTGCTTCTTGCTTCTAGGTACTTATGTACACTACATGTAATTCAGAGTAAAAATGCTTACTAAACTTTCATTCAAAGTTTATTAATTCACACAGGCCTCCTTCCACGCTAGTTATCCGTGAAGTTTTGCTGACAGTGTTCAATGTTAACAAGCACCCACGAAAATAATCATCTTCTAAATGCTGATGAAAAAAACCAACAACTTACCTCAATGTGATACATAGTATTATTTAAATGTGAATGAGAAGGCAGTTCAAATCTCAATTTATGTATGTATTAAATACAGTTTTAAAATAACAGTACTGCAAAATTGTTGGTCTGAACTCTTCAAAAAATCAGTGACAAGAAAAACAAAACAAATAGGCTCGGTGACAGTTTCTAAAAATAAATGTAATGTGTGATCTTGGCTGAATCCTGAAAAAGCAGGGGTGCCAGCTACTGAAGGCAATGTAAGTATAATAAAGTGAAATCTCTCGCATGGGATCAGTGTATTGTGATTACTTAGGAGTGTCTTTGTTTTTAGGAGATTCAAATTCAAGTACTTAAGAGATTGTTATGAATGAAATATGAAATGCTGAAATAATTCAGTCAAAAAGAGTGTGCTCATGCGTGCATGCAATGTGTGTGTTTAGAAATACACCAAATGTAGCAAAATGTTCAGAAGTGGCAAATCTAAGGGGAAACTGTGTGTTAATATTTTATAACATGTTTGAATTTTTTTCAAAATAAAAAAATTTAGAACAGCAAAATAAAACAACAGTCCAATATGTCGTAATGGTTAGATTCTTGTTCAAAAGAAAGCTGGATTCGAATCTAGCTGTATTTCTTCTGACTATTGCAAATTACTTAATTTCCCTAAGACCCTTCCAACATCTAAAAAATGGAAATAATATTAACACCTATGCCTTATGGAGTCTCCTAATTAAAAAGTATTGTGATCAACAAAAAACTTATGTACAAATGCATCAATTACTAATATTCATAAAATAATAATAATATACATGTTTGCACAGTCTCGGGATCATGATCATAAAAAATCAGATTACAATGTAGAACAGTACAGATTTAAAAAGTACAAGAAACTTAACATTCTATACTAAGCCTATCAGATAGTCTGAAAAAAATCACTTTTTTAAAGAATTCTCTATCTTAAATTTATTTATTGGTGACTGTCCTTATCCCCTCTTTGATTTTCTGTATATAAATACTGGGATTTTAATAATAATGCTGTAAGATATTAACTACATGTCTGAAAACTAAGATTTGGCCATTAGAACATTGCAAAATCATCTAATTATATGAATTTTCTCCTAGTGGTGATTCTCTGTAAATAGATAATGCTGTTAAACACAATTTATTAAAATTGGCTGATGTTGTTATTTATATTAGGAAATCATATCAACAAATACCCATAGGTTAATACCTACATAATTAAAAATAAGTACTCATTCATTCTTCCTTTTAAGAGCCCCACTAAAGCAGGGAGTCTTAGCTGTGGGGACAGGAACCTCTTGGAGAGATGTCTATGGTTGAGTTTCAAAAGGTCCTTAGAGCCAAGAAACTTTATGTAAAATTTTGTGCATATGTATACTTCTCTAGAGAGGGTCCAACCTTTTCCTGAGATTTTCAGAAGTATCCATGAGTCAACATAGGTTCAAAACCACTGTATCAGAGCAATGGCTAAATGTCTGTGGCCTCTTCCCACAGTTCAAATGTCCTATGTACAATGAGGCTCAATTATTTTCCATAAAGGCCCATTTCCAAATCTATAATAGAATCAATAAGAAAAAAATCAATACATTAATTTTTACTTACAAAACTTTTAAGAAATAATTTCAAGATTTCAAGATTCTGTAAAAGTCACTGTGCCAAATAACAGTGTTAAACACATTCTCCACAATGTGGCTATATCTAAAATCTTACCTACCTAAGAAAAGTAAGGAAAAATGCTTCAAAGTTTATGGAAGAATATTTATCAAAATATTATGTGTTTATCGCTAGGTGGGAGAGTTTGCAGGTGACAGATTTTCATTTTTGGGTTTTTCCCCATGAACATTTATTAACTCTGTAAAAAGGAAGAAAATATATAATCTGTAAAAATTATCCCACCTCCAAAATATTAGTGTAGCTTTTTCTTTTGAAAACACAAAAGTAAAATTTATAACTCACCTTAATAGCTTTGATGGCTGCCTTTGTAATTTGGGTCATTTTCGCTTTAGAAATTGGTGGTTTGTAGTCATTCAGGGAATACAACTGATGGAAAAAAAAAGAACAATTTTTTAATTCAGCAAAACTAATTGTGTCTAAGCAATTACATGAAATTATCGAACTATTTCCAATTTCATATTCTCAATGAAACTGCTGTGCTGCCTTTCTTTTAAAAATCAAGTTGAACATTATTAGCCATCTGGGAAATGCAAGTCCAAACCACAATGAGGTATGAGTTCACACTCGCTTACAGTCAAATAGATAGATAACAACATGTGTTAGTGGGACATGGAGAAACTGGAACCCTAATACGCTGCCAACGGGAATGTAAAATGGTGCAGCAGCTTTAGGAAACAATTTGGCAGCTCCTCAAATAATGAAACATAGTAACATACGATCTGAACCATCAATTCCACTCCCAGGCATACATACCCAAGAGAACTGAAAATGTATGTTCACATAAAAACCTATACACAAATGGTAATTGCAACATTTATTAAAAATTTCATTTAAAAAGTGGAAACCGTCAAAGCCCATCAACTGATGAATACTGAACAAACAAAATGAGTTATAACCATTCAGTAAAATATCAGCCATGAAAAAGAAATGAAGTACTAATATATGCTACAAAATAGATGAACCTTAAAAATATTGTGCTGTCCAAATTTTTAAAATAACATATTATAGGATTACATTTATATGAAATGTCCAGAAAAGATAAATCTATTGGTGATTGTCTACAACTGGGAGAACTGGAGAGAAATGAAGAGTCGCTACTAATGAGTACTGTATTTTTTCCTGGGGTACTGAAAATATTCTAAAATCGAATGTAGTGATAAGCTATACAACCGTACTGAAAGCCACTGAATTATATACTCTAAATTGGTTGTTAACTATATGGTAGGTGAATTATACCTCAATAGAACTTTTTAGAAATCAAGGGATATAATGTTTAGCAATAATCTGCCCAAAATATTTTGTTTTGAAATTTCTCATATAAGCAAAGGATAATAATACTGCTTAGATAACAAAATAAACATACAAACACAAAAACAGTTAAAGACAAGGTGGGAAATTAGGAGAGAGACAAATAAGCTTAAATGAACACTGATTAAAACTTGTATTGTACTCAGTGATGCTAAGATTCTAACAATAATGCTAAAATATTAAATATAAGTCTGGAAACTGAGCTTTGACCATTAATGACACTACAATAACAACTTATACAAACTTTAAAAGCAAATTAAGCCGAATTTGTTGGTTAATCGACTAGAAATTTAGCGAGTCCTCTACAACTTTTGCTCCAGCACCCTTATAACCCAACCATCACTGATTTCTACTGATTTTTACCCAGTTTCACTCATATTTGTCTCCTCTTCCTCCTCCAACCACCACCACAACCGCAGTCCAAATTACCTTTACCTCTCACACAGACAATACCCAAAAGGATGTGGCATGTGTATCTTTTCAAAAACTAATCTTAGATTTTTTGTATTCTCTCTACCCTTAAAAAGATCAATGTCTTCCTACTCTTAGGATAAATAACAAAATCTGTCTGATCTAACTCCTGTCTCTACCTTTGCAGTTTCCTCTTACTCTGTGATTCCCAGTCCAGCCCTCTGCTCTGGTCACAATGATCTTTCTCAGTTCCCTAACACAGAGCTTTAAAATGGGCTTGTTCTCTCTATTTGGAATCCTCCCCACCAGGGCATCCCCACTAGATGATCCACCTTGGTCAAAGCATCGCCTAATGAGGAAAGCCTTCCCGACTCCCCAACCAGATCAGAACCCCTTATGCTCTCATTGTACTGTCTGTCATTTGCCTTCAAAGCATTCGCTGCAGTAATGTGACATTTACCTGTATGATGATTATTTAAAACTGAGCATTAATAAAAGACAAAGGATGTAAGTTCCTTAATGAAGTTTAAGTTAATAAGAGGTTAACTGTACCCCAAGAGCTGTCCAAGCTGAAACCAATCCTGGGAGAAATACAAATGTCTTTCCCTTTAAGTTCCCACGGAGGTGCTCATCTCTCAATGATTCTGCCCAACCAGGGTTAGGATCTTATCCGATCCTTTAAGAAGCTACCTCTGTCAAACTTAGAGAATTTTAATGTATGTGTAGCTTCAATTCCTGCCTGTATGCCAGTCTACCCACCATAACATCAACACACTCCATACCCCGGTAGCAGGCCATGTAAAGCAGAGACTTTCTTACACCCAGGATGCTGCCCACCTGAGATCCACTCCTGCCCTCTCCTGCTAGAGAACGAAACCCTGACTCTGGATTTTTTCTTTTGCCCCAAATTGTATCCTGTGTCCAGAGAACAGATATTTGTTAAGAATAAATTAAAATTAACAAATACATACAACACACAGCATGGCACAAGCTTTACACAGAAAGACTTGGATTTGAATTCTAACTACGTCACCTTATTACAAGTTACTAGACCTCTGAAGCTTAGTTTTCTCATTTACAAAACAAAAACGATACTCGTTTCATAGAAACATCACATATAAAGCTTTCAGAACACACTAAAGTAGCGCAGCAGAATTAGCCATTGTTAAAATTAAAATCTTCCTCTTTGGTAGTTATTCTCCATTAACAGATCCATCACTTATTTATTCACTTAGCTACTTGAAGGTCCTTTCTATAGTAATTTCTTACTAGGGAACGAAGATGTATTAGGTTCTTCCTACAGTTAGCAATTCATCACTTCTTCCATTTTGTGTAATAAAGCCCTGATGTTTCAATCAAGCATCAGTCCGTATCCTAGCAGCGCAAAGCTTTGCTTGCTTGTTTTTTGGGGGGGAGAGGGGTGGGGCGTTGGGGGATGTGGGAGACGAGGTAAGGGAAATATAATTTAGACTTGTAAAACATTTTCAGTCAGCTCTCACCTGAGAAGCCTTTTCAAAAATGCATCTACTGCAGAAACTTAAGGTACTACCCGGAGAAATACTGTGTAATTTAGTACCTGTCAAAGGATCACTGATATACATGCTTCCAACTAGTTCTGTTGATTTTCTAAAATCTGTTATTAAATGTGATCATCATAAAACAGGCACAGACCATTTATTTCATCTAATTCTTTGCCAAACGCAAAGAATTTAATAATACTTAAATTACAAAGATTGATTAAAACTTTCCCCTAGAACATTGTCTTTTATTGATCTGTTAAAAAAAAATAATTATCTCTATCCAAAAATTCCCTTACATGAGAATTCAAATATTTTCACTGAATTCAGAGAATAACTTGATTAATTTTCATGTGCTTACTTTCTAGCAAAAAAGGATGATTTAACGTTTCCCTTTTCTAGGGATGTTGCTGATGTTTACTCGTTCTGAAAACATCACAAATGTCTACTGACATTACTCCTCAGCTATATTTAACTAGTTTTGTTGTATACAATAATAAAATCTATTTTTCAACTGCGAATAACTCTAACTAAAATGCTTCAAAGTTCTTTTTAAAATAGGTGGAGTATAAATTTATACATTTAATAAACCAAGGTGAACAGTACATGACTTCAGAGACAACTTGTCATCATCCAGCTTTCCTTCTATTTCCTTCCATTCTATCTCCAAGTTTAAGTGTTCTATACATTCCATCTTTGCTCAACCCTCAGCATCAAACTCAATCCTCTAGGACTGCCATCAGACTACTTGTTGAGAATTTTATCAGTGTCACTACAACATTCAGTATTTTAGAAAAAGAAAACAGTGACGAAATATGCTGCTAGCCCACTGGAAGCTTTTTAAAACCTCTATAAATAATACAATGTACATGAAGACACTATATTTAATCTTTAAATCTACAAGATATGACAATGCCTGATACAGTTAATAAAATTTTGTTATCCAATTAATAATTTATTAATATTGCCATAACATTGCCATTAGGAAGTACTAAGTTTCATTCCAACCCTCATTCTAACCAGATCTATCAAGCTGCACCAAGAATGGGGAATGTAACTCTCTCTGTGTTCTCAAATTTTGATCTGGGACAGAAAACATGGTTCACACTGGAGAATGTTGGAGAAGAATGAAAGTTGATTCTGGGACCTTTCTTTTCCTTTGCCCGACGATTCTCATGTCTGTGCTTGAGTCAGAAGAGCACAGCTGCCTGCTCTCTAGGATTGGGGCTCTCCAGACACCCACTCTTCTCATATATAGGTTTTAGTCTCACGTTTATTTTTTAGGGTCTGGCTCCCTGCTACCATGTTTTCCAAAGACTAAAGTGGCTGCTGATCTTGTTAGTGTGTTCCATCAAATTATTGCTTCAGTTAAGACTATTTTTAACTTTTCTAGGGCTACTGATACTTGCTCTGCTAAACTCCGCTCCCCGTATCCAAGCTTTTTTCCCCTCATATGCTATGTGCTAATGTTATTGAGTATCATGTGAACAGCCCTTTATTTATACAAACTAAATCCATCTGACCGCAGCGACTGAAATGAAGTCCCAGGATTAACCTGCCCCTTCCTTTGGCTACTCAATACTCAAAAGACTTATCAATTCAAAGGAAAGATGCTAAGTAATTGCCTGGGTTTTCAGCCTGACTCATTCAGGCTCTTTATATTTCAATTGCCCTCAAGTACACTGAAAAGTGCTCTCTGAAGCAGTAACATTTTTAATTTCCATACTATTACTTATAGGCACCACATCAAATGCATAGTTTTAGATCTGAAAACGAGTTCTTCAAATCACATCAGTTTCTAATGACTTTAATCAAAGTTTGCAGAATCTTTTACCTAAACCAAGATATCTTAACTGCTGCTGGTTACTCAACCAAAAATCTTTTATTTCTAATAAATATTTTTAAAGCCGTTGCTTACAGACCAGGCTCAGGGTCAGTACAGTAATTATTTGAAGCTGTGGAGGCCACATGATCTCTATCTCTCTATGTCTGTAGCAAGAAAGCAGCTACAAACAACTCATATGTAAATATGCAGGTTGTGTTCCAAGGAAACGTTTACAAAAGCAGGCCAACACTTAATGTGGGCAGTATTTCTCAATGCTACAAACATACACAATTTTTAAAGAAACGCCGCAATCTCATGTCCCTAGAAAGCATATTCACACTGTCCCTCATCTATGCACTGAGGTTCATTAACCAAAACTTAACAAAATTTTGTACTTCATGCTTGTTATTTCAAACAAACTCTTCAGTTCAAAAATCAGTGCCTTTCCCAGTCTGAGCACTATTTAATAAATTCTACTATGATCTCGTAAGAGCCTCCCCAAAAAACTTATTATCTGACATACTCCAGAGAATCATCAAATTTGGATAAGAGCTTGCTCATTTACAGATTAATCTTACGTCTTCAAAATTGTTAGTTCTATGACCAGCTGAATTAATCTTAAGTGTGAAATAACAGTAGCCAACCCAATCCATTTTTCCCAACAAGGGTCCTTCAGGCACTTGAGAGTACCAGTCAGGATCCCTCCTATCTCCAAAGAAATCAGAAAATCAGAAATCACATAAGTTCCTGGAACCAACACAATCTTGACTTTCAGTTCAAGGCAGCATGCTGACTACAGACATTTGTCTTGTCTTCCTTCTATCAGGAGGACAGTAAATATAAAAGGTCTAACAACTCACAATGAAAAGCAAAATGAGTAGTAGAATCAGCAGATGTTGCAAACTTCCAGAAAATGGAAATAGTTAAGGACTGATTGCTATTGATGAAAGAAAATATTCAAGCCACAGTACGCACAAAAAAGGAATAGCAAAAGAGGGAAATAATGATTTGTCCTGCAGAATCCCAGAGGCCCACCACTCAAAATCAAGGCATCGCAAAGGGCAAGAACAGCACAAATGAACTGATGCTTCATCTGTTCTTGCAACAAGTCAATAAATGTCGAAAACTGACCATTCAAGAAACACTGGTATAAAAATATCGTTTGGTGATAGGAAAATAACCATTAGGACTGAAGTGTTAAGAACTAAAACATTCTTCTCTTTGGGAGATCCAGCAAAGGGTTAGAAAAAAAAGCTTCCAATAGAACCTCTTTTGTACTTAAAAAGAAATTACATACATAAGTTACTTTGAAAAATATAATAATTATATTCTAATACAATCTTGTTCTAACTCCATTGCCTACATTGGCCCTCCACCCCATAAAATTCATGTTAGAAGTCCCAACCCCTCAGTGTCTTTTTGGGGGTGGGGGAAAACAGGACCTTTATGGAGGTACTTAAGGTTAAATGAGGTCATAAAAGTGGGAGACATGGTCCCATAGGCTTAGTGTCCTTATAAGAGACACCAGAACACCCTTACATTGCCATGTAAGGACAGACATGAGAGGGCCACATGGGCACGAGGACCTGAGGGTGACTTCCAGGAACTGAGAGTGACCCCCTGCCCACAGCTGACTAAACAGAGACCCGAGTCATACAACAGCAAGGAACTGTATTTGGCTAACAACCTGAATGAGCTTGGAAGAGGAACCCATGTCTCAAATGAGAGAACTACTCGCTGACACCCTGCAGCCTGATGAAAATTAAGTTTGTGGCAATATATTACACAGCAACAGAAAACTAATACAGTAAAACAAAGTTGTGAATGATTTTTCTTCATTTTGTAATGACTTACACAGATTTTTTAATTTCCATAAATTTTTGTGAAATTTATAATTCAATGTAGAAATTACTTTTTAAAAATAAAACATTTCTCTGCTTTCTCATAAATAACTTAAAAGGTAAAAACAAAAATCCAGTATTTTGCATATGGAAATAAAAAACAAATCAGACTTGTTTCACAGAGAAAGCCATTTTAAAGAGCATATTATATTTACCCCCGAAACATTAAAACCACTTATTCATAACGATAACATGCACCCCTATGTTTACTGCAGCATTAGTTACAATAGCCAAGACATAAAAATAACCTAAGTGTCCATAAAAAAAATGAAATATGGCCATTTGCAATAGCATAGATGGATCCTGAAAGTTATTATGCTGCGTGAAAGAAGTCAGAAGGACAAGAACAAAGACCAAATGATTTCATTCATATGTGAAATACCAAAGAAAAAGAAACGAACTGAAGAAAACTTAGACAACAGAATGGTGGTTACCAGAGATGAAGGAGTAGGCAGGGTCGTTATAGAGGGGTCAAAGAGGTGGTAATGGGTGGTGAGCACACAAGAGAGTATACACATGTCGAATTATAATGTTGTACACTTGAAAATTATGTTATTAACCAATGTTAACCCAATAAATTTAATTTTTAAGAGCATATTATTCACCAACTTTAATATCTGAGAGCCAATATCTTATTACAAACTTTACTTCAACAAGTCAAAAACTAGGTATCCTGTATATCCAAAATTTCTTAACCCCTAATTCTCCCTTCCTACGTAACAGGGGTCCCCAAACCCTGGGCCACAGACTGGTACCAGTATGTGGCTTATTAGGGACCAGGCTGCACAGAAGGAGGTAAGCTGGGCTGGGGATGGGGAGGAGGAGCAGGCAAGCTTCATCCTTATTTGCAGCTGCTCCTCAGTGCTAGCATCACTGCCTCAGCTCTGCCTCAGATCATGAGGCATTAGATTCTCATAGGAGCACCGGTCTCCTGGTGCCAAAACGGTTGGGAATTGCTGCTATACAGCATGCTCTTCCATGGTTTGTGATAGAAGGGAAATAAAACAATATAAGCATGTAACAAAGTAACATGTAAAATGAGATGCCCTTGACACAACAAAATGTAACCAGAAACAATAACATTAGACTTAACAGTAACAGATTCAACATTAAGAAAAGGAAACTCTAAAATAATGTGACCAAAATAAACTTGGGTTAATTTTTACTGAAGTGGCAATAATCTTGGGCAAACAAAATTTTTTAAACAAAGGCTAAGTTCCAGATATTACCTCCCCCTGCCCAATCAGGCTTTTAACAAAGGCACACTCCCAATTTATACTATATGTTAGCAGGAAAACTTCAGAACAAAGTTTCAATTGCATCTTTGAAAAAAATAGACCATATGAAATTGCAAACACCAAAGCAGATAAAATCCGAAATGTTATAATGCCCAAACACTAATGAGTGAACACAGAAACTGTCTTTTAAAAATCATATACTTTTTTCCTGTTTATAAAAAAGTTGGAAAATACAAAAAGCACAAAGATGACAAAAATGCAAAATATCTACAATCCAACAATTAACTACTCATTCCTAACATACTCATTAGTGCCAGGCACTATGGATTTAACAGAACAGGGAGACAAGGTCTCTGTCCTCATGGAACTGCGAAGGTGCTTTTAGAGACAATGATATTCTAATAAACAGTTTGCAGAGTATGGTTAAGTACACAATCAAGGTAATGAACAACGTTATGGTGAAGAATACACAAAATTATACATCTTTCTCGGAATCTCAAATCCAGAATCCCTTTTTCTAAAAGTACAAGCACATAAAAGAAAATGATGTCTATTTTCTTAAAATTATAAATCTGAAGTATGCAAACATCTGTCTAGTAAGAGTGAACTTAGATACTAAACTTTGAGAGGATAAAAAGATATACTCTAGTTAAAAAAAAATGTAAGGGAAATAAACAGAATTTGATACATAAAAGCGCTAACAGATTATGACCAATTCAAATGTTTATATGCTTATAACTAATTATCCTTTCCTGTGGGATATAAACATTTTCACATCATTAACCTTTTCTCTTAAGATATTCTGTTAAGCAGAGATTCTATTTCTCAAGCATGGCAGATGTCTAAGGTTTTGAAAACTGCTAAAAAGGAAGCTATTTGAGAATCTAAATTATACTTTAAAACTGTTGATAAGGAAAAATTGTAATCAGTTCTTCCTCCCAAAAAAATACCATATAAAGAACTAAATTAGGCCACAAAAACTTATTTGCATGGTCCCTTAATTCAACATACAAATTTACATCTTCTCCAAATCCTTGGACTAAAAGGGGTTAAAAAAAATACTCAAAAATATACACAGGAGTTACAGTGAGTCAAGATAAAGCAAGTCAACTGCAGCCCCTTTCACACTGAGTACATCTAAAGCCGGGCTAGAAAAGCAACCAGAGGACCATGGAAAGTCAAACAGCAGGCCTACTGGAGGCCGCAGTCAAACCTGAATGACCAGTGATAGCGGGGGAGGGGGCCGCCAGTAGGTGTTGAGGTAAACTTTGCAGTGTTTCCTGTTCCTCTATTATCTCCCGGCTTTGATCCCAAAGCTGGCAGCATCAGAGGGTGCTGCCAATACTAGAAGCAAAACAATAAGGGCAAAAGCCCCTTGGCCTAGCCAAAAGGACGCCCATGCTCTGGGGGAGGGGAGGTGCCCCTGGCCCTTCTAAGAACTGGAGGGCAGCCACTGCTGCCCCACCAGCACCTAAAACCCAAGAGAAGAGCCATCCCCAGAAAGAGGAGCCAGAAGAAGGGGCTCCTACATCCAAAACTCTGATGAGGAGTCTGCATTTTTTCCCTCTTCTTTCTTGCCACTTCACTCTGAAGGCTAAGCCAGGAGAGAAACCTGACCTTCCGGCCAGAACAGGGAAAGGTATCCCAGAATCTGACACAGCACAGGGAACCCCAGGGAGAGCTGAAGAAGCGGACATCCTCATTCTGTGTATGAACTAACTTAAGTCCCAGGCTCATCCCGGAACAGTGCCAAAGCAGCTCAACAAAGGCTCTGAGAACTAAAATCTGCATAAACCCAACACCTAGAGACTAACTCCTGAGTGTCACATGTGCTGGGCACAACCTAAACAGCAGAATATATGCTTTAAAAACTGAAGTGACAATGGAACTACCACAAAATGGCAAAACAGAACTTAAATACTGAATGCCTACTTAACAAACATGACATTCTTCAGAAAATTTAATGCAGTCCTACGATATTGAAAATGTCCAGTATACAAGCCAAACTTCCTTGATATAATCACACGCATGCACACAATGTGTCCACACTGCTCAGAGCATAAGATAAGCAACCGATGCCAAGACCAAGATGACACTGATGCTGGAATTATCAGTTAAAAACTTTTAAATCATCCTCAGTAGGGTAAAGGAGAAACACGATAAAATGCAAAGATAGTTTTCAGCACAGAAAGAAAAACTACCAAAAAATGGAAATTTCCTAACTGAAAAAAATTAACAGTATCTGGAAAAAAAGGTGTAGTGTGGTGCTAAATGCAAGCATTATAAAATTATTTACTGGTGACTACATATTTTAAGCAAAAGACCATAATCCTGATTATTTTTACATCAACATTTTATGAGTTTAAAAAAAAAATGTCCAGGAAGAAAGATCTTGTAAGATATACTAAGATAACAAGTTATTCTAATATATACATTATTAATGTACAAATATGAAAATGTCTAATGTTACGTGACAAATGTAAAACATTTACAATTACAACTTTACATATGTAATAATTTAATGTAAAAACAAGACCAGGAACACTGGAAAATATTTGTTATAACAGCTGAGTATAATTTGGGCATAGACAACTTTCTTAAAATTAAAATGAAGAAAAGTCCTATCATACTTTTTTTTTCTATTTCACGCCATTCTTTCTACCTAGAATGGTCTCTTACTTTTCTTCAAGCCATAATCTAACTAACCCACTAGATGAAAACTCTGAAGGTAATTCTAGTCGAATCAAAATAGAACACAGCAAAAATAAAGTATGCTAATTAATCTTGGGTGAAACTTTCATTTCTGTTGTTTACATTTGTGACTATTAGCTCATGACAAACTGTTCTTAGTGTGAATAGTTATGGTAGGAAAAAAAATTTTGAGAGACACTGCTCTAGCCCATAAGTAGAAAGTAAGACTAAAATTAATTTCAAGGACAATCAAACATGATTAAAATTCTCTGGTGGATCATTCTGCTTGCCAAAGACAGTCTAAGATATAACCCCTGGGCCTGGCTGGGCCAGGACTTTGCATGTGCTGGAACAAGCCCCTGGCCCCACTGTTTGTGTTTTTTCAAACTATGGCAAAGGTTCAAAGTAAACAATGTGGCTCTGGATAACCATTCCCCTTTCTATAACCCATTCCAGTTCAAGATCACCTTCAAGTGTACTGACGATCTGTCTGAAGACTTGGAATAGAAAACTATCTTGCAGGCTCCACAGAAAGTGAAAAATACGATAAAGTTTCAGATTCTGTCTCAGTGGGCCCTGTTCCTGCAGGAAGGCATCTGTTTGCATTTCAGGCTGATGCACCTAATCCAGGACTCTCCACTCCAGACGCACACGCCACAGGTTGTCACAGCTGTGCTAATAATTCCACGCACCTATCGAGGTCAAGAATCTATTAGCTGACTACTATGAAAAAATAACAAATACACAGACAGAATTAAAGGAAAATCTGTCAGTAAAATCAGACTTTTCTAAGCTTCAGAGGAACATTTTGGCATCTAACTCCAGAGTCACAAGATCCACACTAATTGGGAAGATAACAGAAAAACTGGAAGATGCAGAGAGTCTTCTTGCAACAGATGTGTTCCCTTCAGCATCGAAGGGATGGTCCATATCAGAAAACTCACTAAATGTCATGTTAGAATCTAACATGGGCTACATGTGACAACCTGCCATCCTTTTAGTACAAGTTGAGCTATAAAAACACACAAAACTATTTCTTTGAGGTTCCATTAGTCACAGTCAAGACATGAAGAATTTGTTTAAAATATACTGTAGAAAGTTTATGACAACCAGTATTTGAGCAAACTGTGGAATATAAACAACTATTTTTAGGTTAAAAAAAAATCAATCTTTGTGTCTTTAAAGGTTAACAAATATCTAAAGATGCAAAAGACATACATAACTCATTTTTTTTCTTTGTTGTAATCAGAATGGGAAAAGGGAATAAGGTTCACACCTGAAATCACATCTTTCCATCAATGGTATATGCACATGTGTGTGTGTGTGTGTGTGTGTGTGTGTGTGTGTATGTATGTGTAGATAAGATGTAAATACTCATCCTGTAACTTATACACCTTCTTATTACATTTCATATCAATCTAATCACAATGTGAATTATTTTGCTCCTAATTTATTTTGTTTCCTCTATTTCCCTCTCCATCCATCCATCCATCTGTCCATCCATCCATCCATCTCTCCAGGCATTCATCCACTCTGGAAAACACTAACCTTACACATTGTAAACCCTAAATAAATAGTTACCAAAATCAGTATCTTTTTTTTCATATCTTCCGCAATACCTAAAACAGTTCCTTGCACTTAGTAGGTATTCAAATATATGTTGATTTAACTTTGATAAAGTGGCTTACTGGGTTCCCAAGGGAACCAAATATAAGCTAGCAAAATAAATTAGCCAGCTTCTTCACACCTAAAGTCAATTCAGTGCAATACGTCTATTTTGCTCAAAGAAGTGGCCAAAGCCAAAGGTGATAATATACACTTATCTTATTTTTCCCACCTGAACCTTACTTTTAGTAAGCTTTGCAACCCTATATCTATAATCCTACAACGATATTCACAGAAATAAGCTATTTCAAAGCAGAATGTCTCACTCTGAAATAATCCATTATCATTTATAATGTTGTATAATAATCATCCTTGCATACTATTTTCAAATTTACTCTGAGAGTTAATCATAAAGACTCACAATATACTTACTCAGATCATTAATTTTATTATTGAGGTAAAATCAACTTAAAACATATAAAGAATGGGAAAATACAAAGCCAGATTGAACTGATTAATAAAAGTCAAAGCTACATAGTGACTTAAACTAACAATCACTGATTAACTACTGTAGACAGGCACAATATTAAGCCCTTCAGCAAACAAAAAAATAACATGAAGACCTTCACCCCACATCTCTAACAATTTACTGAGGTGAGGGGAGAGTCAGACGCATCACCACTATAATATAGTAATCCTTAGAATTCTGAGATTTACCACTGTCAGCTCTGACAATTCACTAGTGACCGCAAATGTCTCTAAAATGTTATCACAGGTAATTTTCTAGAGACACTAATTTGACATGTGTATATTAAAAAGCTGGTGTATAGTGAAAGAATTTACTTAACTATTAGTGTCTCAGCATCTTTGCTTTTCTCCCCTCACATTCCCATATTTAACAGAGGAATAATATACTAAAGTGGTATGCAAAAATTTGGGGATCCATGAGGACCTTAAGAAAACAAGAATGGTATTATTTAGAGCCAAAAAAAAAAAAATGCTACTGGGGGAGGTATTCAGACAAGTGAAATGTATGTCTAGTTGGAAACAACAGGAAAAAAAGGCTTAATAAAGTAAATGGAAGTAAAATGGGCCAACTGGGAAAAAAAGAGCATTTCTGTTACAGCTGTGATTCTGCTTCTAAATGATTTACATCTGTAACACACTCATCAGTAAATCTCTCTTTAAAAACAGAAATTTTAAAAAGGATTGAAGAAGTGGCTATTTCCTAATGGGACCATATTAGAATCTCAACAGAATGCTGAGCTTTCCTACTGAAGAATTACTGAGTACCCAAAACAAACAATACACACAGATGGGAATATATAGTACACAACTTTGTGTACAGTAAATCTTCCTCTTTCACAGTGCTGCACATATGAAATGTATATGATAAGCATATTTAAATTAAGGGAAAAGTAATTAGGATGAGAACTAAAGTATTATTTTTATTATTTAATATTGAGAATGAAAAGGAAAAAAAAGATGGAAACACTTTTTTAAAATAGCTCATTGGATTTCATAACAGACAAAAGAGAGGATCTAGGAAAATTCCAGTTTTCAAATATGAGTGTCTGGGAACATGGTTTTACTACTGACATAAAAAGAAAATCCAAATGTAAAAAGTTTACGAACAAAAGACCAGTTTAGATTTGGGGTGATTTGAATATTTCCTAAGCACATTTACACAAAATACCTAGAAGATATGGGACTGGATCTCCGGAGAGAAAAGCAGAAATACAAGTCATTCTGAAGAGCTATAGAATAAAATACTAAAGACTAAATATCAGAAAGAGACTAAGTAGAACGAGAGCCTACCAGGCTAAAATCATTTCAGAAATAAGAACAAACACAAAGACTAAAAACATGGACATGCAGTAGCCTAATAAGGGATAGTAATAAATATTACTTTTCATCTCTATGGAACTATCACAACTGCTACATCACTTTTACCTTCAGAATGGCCCAATAAGACAAATATTAAGCAATCCTCCACAAGGTTTCAGTCTTCCAAATCTTAACAAGGAAATTCCCTTTCTCTAAAGGATTTAATTAAAATAATAATAAAATAGACCAACTCTATCCTTCTCCCAAAAAGTAAGACACATGGTATTTTGGGTTTGAGGGAAATATTACAAAAAGTAATATGGTAATGCTATGAGAAATTCCAAATATTGGAAGATCTCATTCCCTGCATCCCGTCTACTGCCTTCTGCTCTCTTAAGAAATAATCACTGCTAAAAGGCTGGTAGGCTGCCTTCCAGCATTTTCTATATGCATCTACAGATATGTATTGTAAATATTTATATTTTTATGAGAAATACTTTATACATTATCTTCCTCATAACTACTTAAAATTATTTTCTTAAAAGCCTTTTTGAATTTAGTAAAACACTGACATTTTTTTAAGTGTCAACCAGTAATATTATTGGTCCAAACAACATCATGGTCTGTATTTTGATACTCTCGGCTATTGAAAATTTTGTTCAACTATATCTCCAACTTGGAAAATATGCTGAATCCAATCTGGCACTTCCATTCTAGTAATAATCTCCAAAACTTTTATCCAGAACCAAAGTATGTTATAATACAGAGATACTTTCCAGGGCAACAGAGATAGTCACTAAGATAATGAACGTTCCCAGTTGCAGCTTTTTTTTTTCTAAACTCTTTTTCTTTAGTATTTAGTTTTCTCTAAAAAAACTAATTTAGAAAAAAACTTATTTTTGAAAATTTAGAACTAGTATTTCATTTTCCAAATACTTTACGAAATTATTTTATAATTTTATATATTCAAACCATTTAATATTTCAAAGCCAGCCAACATTTTAAATATATAAACCAATTCGAGAGGCAGTGAGGGAAGGCTCATTATCCCTATCTTTAAAATGAACAAACTAAAGGTAAGAAAAATTAATTAGAAAACTGGCTCATTAAGGGTTGATAGTTGAGATCCTAAAGCTTATCTTGTCTCATCCCATTTTTAAACCGTGAACAGCTACCTTCTTCCTTGCCAACTGTCATCTACCTCATCTTATTTTAACCGCAAACACATTAATTTTGTGCCCGTCATGCTTTAATATACCTGTACCAAGAGTCATCTAAATAGTAATCTAGGAAAATCTAAAGGAAGTACTTACAAAGTAGCCACCCTTATTAAATTGTGAAAATTAAAAACATGCTAAGGATACAGGCTTATAGAGTAACTGCACTCCTCAAGGGTGTTTTTACTGAGTTGCCAGAAAGCTGCTGGCTGAGTGGGTGTGACTGAGGACACTTCCTAGCCACAGCACGTGGGCTGTCCTACGGCGACCTGTTTCATGAGCATCAAGGGCAGGACAGCAGTTCGTTTATCCTGGCCCAGGGTTAGCATGGAACAATGATAATCTACTAAGAAGCACTAATATCCACTCCTCCTCCACCTCCAGCACATATAAACACTACCAAACTTTCATTCAAAAATCCATATGGAAAAACTGATAACAAGAATAAACTAAGAAACAGCAGAAATTTCTTCTAATTTGGCTGCTAAGTACATGCCTCTGATAAGCCGTAATTCTGAACCAAGTTTTATCATCTCTGGGTCTTGAGTCTTCATTTATAAAATAAGTCTGGTAAATGATATACTATCATAAATCTTTTCAGCTCTAAAATTTATTTCTGGAAAGCAAGTTTAAGCATGGAAGTAAACAAGGAACCCAACCACAGAACCACAAACTTTAGTTACGCCTATAGCTAGCTACACACGCATAATACAACTATAATGGTCTTTGGCTACTTTACTCTAAACCCAAACAGAACAGAAATGATTCTCCATGAGAAAACAAAATCTATAAATATAAACAAACACACACACACATATATAATAACTCTACAGTTTAAATTTCCCCTGGGATCCAAACAATCCATCCTCCCTTAATTTCAGTTCTTTCCTAGGTCTTTTATAAGATGTGAATTTTATCTCTTCTTAATTTTAGAAATACTAGTAACAGTGAAATGACCAAATGAGAACAAGAGGAAGAATAAATAATTCATTTGTAAATCCTCTTCATAACAAATCCCCACAAACCATATCAGCTGCAATTTCTCAAATAAATACAGGTTCTATTTCTAATGATATAGCCTTTAGATTCGCAATTCCATGTTCATAATAAATTGTTATTATAGACAGATTTAAAGTAAAGTACTTTTTGACTATGAGGAGCTAACAAAATCTGAATATGACTAGGCCTAATTTTAAGAGATTATTTTAAAAACTCAAACAAAATTTAAATATTTACTTTTATTCGTAGATCATTCCATTTACGACTTAAATTTTAATTGTATACAAGAACATGTGGTTGTAGAAGCAAAATTTAAAACCAAACATATTCCAAACTGTGTGGCTTTAAAATGTCCTTGTATTTGCAAACACAGTATGATAGGAAAAAGGGACCAAAGCCTTATCTTTAAAAGAAAAAAAAGAAAAAAGAAAAAAGAAGATTCTACATGACTGTGCTCTAAGCTTGCTTCTCTTCTATCTCTTCATCATCTCCCCAGAAAATTGTTCCCTCTCCTAAGTCTTCATCTCTAGCCTATTCTCTCCAGGTGCCTGACCTACACACGCAGCTGGAGATCTCCACCTGAATGTCCCACAGACACCAAACCTTCAAGATGTACAGAACTACTACTGTATACAACAAGAGTAAAAGTAAGTGTCTTTGGGTGGTTGAGATATGGGTGATTTCAATCTTCCTTCCATACAAAAGATCTTTCTTTCATTACAAGTGGAAAAAAAATTGATTCCCCATCCAATCCAATCCTCTGAATTCTTTCTCCTTGTTTTGCTCCTCCAGGCCTGCCCCTCTTAGTGACGGGTACTGTGCTGTTTTATCAACCTGGTCACTTAGCTGAAGCTCTGCAACCACCCTCTTCTTCCTCATAACCAGCTCCATATTGTTACTACATTTCCCTTGCATTCATCCTGTCTTCTCCCCATCATCATCCCAGTTGAGCCTCTCATCTCTGTATATTAATTTAATCTTCCTTCTCTCGGCAACCTCATCGCTTCATGCCCTGCCCTGCTCTACAAATATACTAATCATCTAATACACAAATTTAAAACTTTTTTTAAAAACCTTCAGACTCACTGCTCCCTTTGGATTAAAAATGAGGCCTTGTGCAGTGTTCAAGAATCTCCTCCCATCAGAAGATCCTTACTTGTTTGCCCACCCACGACTCTTTCTACCGCTCTCCCCTACCCAAAGGGCACATTTCCCTGAAAGTGCTCTTTATCCTTTGCCTCACACAATGTCTCCCTCATACTGTACATCATGATACACACAGAAGAGTGTACACAGAATACATAATGGCTACATCGCTTCTCTGTATATCATAACATTCGCCACATTGCCTTGTTCGCCATATTACCTTGTTCTAACTTCAGAAATCCACTGCCATCCCCACCCCCATTAGATTATGAGTTGTCTGAGAAAAAGAATGTAGGCATCTAATTCCCATGGGCAACCGTTCTGCAGAATACAATGCCTGACAGATGGCAAAGATGCGTAAATAACAAAGCTCAGACAACCAGCAGCTACTTTCTAGCACTTTTTCCAACCACTGGTTGCTATTACATTAAAAATTTCCTGGGCTATTATTGCATTCTAGCTATCTGAAAATATTTTAATTAAAATAGAAAAACTATGTGTTGATCTTGAAGGATTAGCAAAATAATGGTAGCACTGACAGAATTATTCAGATTCATTAATTGCTACAGCTCTAAGAGGCCTGAGACATCTAATCCTTTCAATTTGCAAATGAATCAAAGTACAAGAAATGGAGTAGCAGCCTCTGGCCAACTCCTTTAGGATGTCATATGCCTTAGCTCCCTTGTCACAACCTTTGTTCTTGAAACTGCCATCAAAGCAGAGAAAGACTTCTAAAAGACGTTTTGGAACAAGACTTTGGAAAATTCTGCTATGAAAAACTGCTTTAAAAATAAAAACCACTTTTCCTGGTGAAAAAAAAAACACCAAAGATGTTAATAACCCTTACAAAAGCAGTTACTCATATCTCAATAAATGCTTTAAAAAAAAAGGCACTTACTGGTTCATTAAACACTTATAGAGAAACTACTCAAAGATAGAAGTCATTTCAGCAACAAACATGTAACAGTAAAAATGCACTTTGATGATTTTTATTCAACAATGTTGATATTTAGACAAGGACAAAATAGATAAACTGCACACAATTCTTAAGCTTTAAAAATTGGTAAATATTAACATTATCAAGAGACTTTCTCCCTATTTCAAGAAAACTACATAAGCAACAACTTTCTCAGTGGTCCTCAACAATGGGTAGGAAAGAATTCTATTCATTCTCAATCTCATTTATTCATTAAAGTCTTAAAAACAGATTAGTTGAAGTACTATTATGTACTTCAAAAATATTTCTTAGAGTCTTTAATACACATGTACTTATCACTAAATTAAGTCTCGATTCTTTGTCTCAATTAATGAGGTTTTACTTAATTTTCTTCCTTTGAGTTAGTTTAGCTACACACTGAAAGCATTACAATGAAGAATCATTTTCAAATAAAAATCACTTCACAAAAAAAAAGAGCTGGGAACCAATGAGCCAAACTCTTTACTTTGTCCCTTTTGTTGTTTTTACCAAGTTTTCAAGAAAGAATGCTCACTCTGCAACGACTATGAATACTTTTAGATAAAATGTCGCTAAATGAATAAAAAAGAAACATGCCATTTCCAGTAAACACTCAACAAAAACAATGTAAACTCCATGAGGGCAAGATTTCTTTTGTACAATGTTTTGATGTGGAGTTTTTTTGTTTGTTTGTTTTTGGCATTTTGCACACTATTAAGTGTTTAAAATCCAGCACAGTGTCTGCAGATGATGGTTAAGTGTTCAAAAAAAATTGAATAATTTCACTAACGCAGCCTTTTAAGTTGTTTTGCTTTTAATTTAAATAAGCTTTATAAAGTCTATAAAAAATATATCTTCCTGCTCAATTTTAATTTGGATTTATAAGTAGCAGGCTAGTAATGAAGTTTGCAGGTTTCAGACTCTGTAGCCTTTGTAGGTGGGCCTCAAGCCAAGAATAGTTTTTATATTTTAAAAGTAGTATGAAAGATGGACAAGAATATGCGAAAAGATCTTAAGTAGTACCTGAAACCTAAAATATTTACCATCTGGTCCTCTACAGAAAAAGTTTACTGACCTCTGTCAAATGAAGATTCAAGTCACAAAAGAAAGCTTCTGAATACATACTTTCACCTACCCAATGAATCTACGCTGTTAGAAGCACATCTTTTACCTACGACTTTCTCCATATGTAATCCTCCAAATTTTTGGCTGGTAGTTTTGAAGAATGTTAAAGAAAAAAGTATTTAACCAGAGCATACGTGGTTATTCTACTGAAGCTAATAAAAGAATTATAGTTTATTATTTAATGTTGCATATAAAAAATAATAAAAATGAAGAGAAAAAAATAGAATACAAACAGAACTAAACCTAATTATATTTTAAATGAATAGCAGAACCACATTTAGGGAAAAAAACTGACCAAGCAATGTTGAACACTGTATTTTGACTGTATACCCTAAAGTTAAAAAAAAACAACTATAAACAAATTAATAGGTTTGTTCTCACAGACATATAGTTTAGCAACTCTGAAACTAGTTTCTGCATATTTTAGGACTGATCAAATAATATGTAATTATATTGTGGCTATAGAAACTATTTGCTCATTGTCAGAAGAAATTACACATTTGGAAAGGATAAAGGGTAACCATTCAATGTTGAAATAGCAATGGTATCATAACTCATAGCACTTTAGATAGGTAGATAACTGGATTTTAAAAAAACCTTAAAATTTGTGTATATATACATATATGCATGTTTATACACATATATAATTTCTAGTTCAATCTGTGATTAGATATCCACTAGAAGAAACTAGGGCTCCTTAGAGAATATGTTATTATACAGGTAAATACGGAAGTATTCAAAAATGGTGAACTGATGTCAAAAAAACACAGGAGCCTGATTAAAGGAGCTCTGACTGATCAAAACTGAAACAATCTTAAGCAATAAAAAAATCCCAATGAATACAAAAGAAACTATGAGTTCATATCGATATGCGTAGATACATAAATGAATGGGGAGAAAAAAGTACTCTTACAAAATGCCAATAAATAAATGACAGGCTTAGAAAAATCACCATTTGACCACTACCTTAGTGCTAATTCAAGCAAGAATTAAATGGAAGCTAAAATAAACAGGTGAAGTTTGATGAGTAACAAAGTATTCATATAGTTTCAAAAACATTTCCATTAAGATAATTGTTACCAAGAGAAAAACAGTAACTTTACAACAGAGAAACCTTGCAGAAAAAAGTTAACATCCCTATTAACAGGATAAATGGACATCATGTACTCTCCAGAGGACAACCATCTCTTCTGGGGTATTCCTGCCAAAAATACAGAACCTGAACCTAATCATGAAGCAACAGAAGACAAATCCATATTAAAGGAATTCTAAAAATAACTGGCCTATTCTCATCAAATATCATCAAAGGTCAAAAAAGACAAAGACACAAATAACCAACTTGTTCCAGACTAAAGGATACTAAAGAGACAAGTGAATGCAAAGTGCCTTATTCTTTAAGGACATTCCTGGTACAATTAGTGAACTCTGAATAAGCTGAGCAACAATCGCATTATATCAGTGTTAATTCTCTGATTTTGATAATTGTAGTATGGTTATGTATGAGAATGTTTTTGTTCTTAGAAAAAGTTAATTAGAAGTAAAAGGTATTATGAATTGCAATTTACTCTCAAAATGTTCTGAAAAGAAGTCTGCATGTGTTCATGTGTAAAAAATAAGAAAGCAAATATGGTTAATATAATTAATAGAGGAATCAGGATGAACTGTACACAAAAATTCCTTATCATTCTTGCAGCTTTTCCGTAAATTTGAAGTTGTAAAATCAAAGCTTAAAAAGTGGGAAAAAAAAGTAAAGTTAAATCGTATTTGGACATCATGCCAGTAAAGAGGAATCGTGAAAAATCGAACGGTGGTTCTCTTTTACACAGAAAGGTAAGAAAACTTCTCAAGCAGCAGAGTTTGAGACCAACGTAGGTCCTTCCAGTCTGAGCTCTAATACTTACAAAGCTGCAGCTCTTGGGTTAAAAA
Organism: Macroglossus sobrinus; assembly: GCA_004027375.1. Lineage (NCBI taxonomy): Eukaryota > Metazoa > Chordata > Mammalia > Chiroptera > Pteropodidae > Macroglossus > Macroglossus sobrinus. The sequence goes on along the minus strand of PVKZ01003322.1, from coordinate 24,947 downwards.
CAAAACACACACACACACACACACACACACACACAATGGGCCTCAGTTTCCTCATTTGTAAAATAGGGATCACACCTAGCCTACTTTTCTCACAAAGATCCACTGAAATATGATGGTTGAAAAAAAGGGGCAGGTTATAAAACACTACATAATACAGTGGCTTGCTCATAGCAACATGTGAAAATAAAAAGTATACAAAAATACATAAGTCAGGTATTTTTTCATTATAGCAAGCAGCTGTTATAGAAACTAGATATTTGTTATATGTTTAGTCTATAAAAATTTCAACTTACTCGATATTCTTTTTACCCATATAACTTCAAATATTTCAATAAATCCAAGTATCTATTATCTATTACTTTAACTATAAAACTTTATAGTACCAAAACATTACTAAATTAAAGAGGGCTACTGACTAGAACTTGGTCAACCTTTTTTTAATTAAAATATAACTGTCATAACATTGTGTTACTTTCAAGTGTACTGGTCAACCTTTTGGATACTGTGACCCAGTACAGAAAGATCTTTATATCATTTCCCAACTTCCAAACAAAATACAAGATCCAAACTGCTTCATCCTTCACTCACAAGCTACTCAAACAAGCCTTGAGGAATCAAATCAGCCAAATTTTTTTATGTATACTTAAAACAAGTAGAAGTTTGTTTTAGAAATAAAAATATTAACTTATTCTTCCAAACTCACTACTTTGGAACTTACTACTTCCAAGAGGAGTATGTTTGGTCACCACTTAAAAATGTATGTTTAATCATTCGCATGTGGAAACTAATATCTCACTGACAAAAGAAGACACCCTAATAGCTGTATTTTATGAGCTATGATTCCAAAATACCAAATGGACTTTAAATACATAATAGACCACTGTTGAAAACGTAAGGTCATATTCTTGTTTAGATAAGTCTACTTGCTCAATCTCTATTTTGAATGGTAACGAGCAATGTGGACTTCGTAAGGCAAAATGCTGAGGACAGGCCAGGAAGAACCAACCCTGGAAAGAAGGGCCGCACCCAAAGCAGGGCCTAGCAACCAGAGTCAGAAGCACCTGCTCAGCCTCACCCACTGTGCAACCAGGTTACCACACACAAAGGATTACGAGAACATAAGCGTCAAGAGGGCAAGCTTTTCACTTGTCTTGTTTATCACTATCCCGGCAGATATTAAAATGTCTGATATATAGTAAAAGCATTCAATAAGTACTGGTTAAATGAATAAACGAATGAAAGAATGAAAACCCAAGGGTTCCAAGTCATACATAAATTCTATTAAGTTGCAAAATTATTTTAAAAATAAACCTGGCATATATTAGCTTAATAATCATACTGTCTTTAAAAAAAAAAACTAATAATCTATAGTCCTCATTCTGATTAAATAATATCAACACTTCTAAAATATTTCTTGATCTATAGTAGATACTGTTACACATTAAAATATCTATCCCTGAGTTTAAAATATGGTGTTATCAGAAACTCTTGTAAAGCAGAATTAGAAAGATCAAATAAATGCATAAAATCAATATCATAAAGAGCAAGTAATGTTTACAATCAAACCTGAGATAGAATTAACTCAGATAAGAAATCACAGGCTACAGAAACATTTCTCATCAGCATTTATTTCTCATAAGAGTACCTCTACCAAAATCTGCTCCTCTATAATCAGAAAATCAAATATGTGATTTAGCTGTTTTTGTTTCTGTATTCCTGCGGCATATCTGCCAATCATTTGTCATCTTATAGTTTGAAGAACTTCCTCAAAATATAAGATATATTTTATTTCCAAACATCAAATTAAGAGATTTGCAATTTACTCATTATTAAATAGGTAATGTTGTATTTTTTTACAAAACAAAATACAGTAACATGTGGAGCAGAATGCAAGTAAACTCAACAGCGTATCATTTATACTCGCTAGTAAGCACATAACTTCTTTTTCACTTAACCTATTTTTTGTGAACTCAACTTACTCCCTGCATGTTCTCTTTACGATAACTAAGTAGGCAAGTTTTATTCTACTTCCCAAGCACTGCCCGTATAATCAAGACATCATTTCAGTACCAATTTAAACCTAATACTTTCCAAAGGGCCTGCCTTATGTGGGTTATAATCATCTTACTATGCTTCTTGTGTCCATGCTGCTGGAAAAGCAGTCTGTACAAGCAGGAGTAGAGGCACAATCCTGAGAGAGAGGAGTAGAGAAAGATGTTGAGAAAACAAAACCAGATAAAAGGAGCTCACTTAAGAGCTTAGGAGCTCAGCCAGTGTTCAAGGTCAATGTTGATTACATTCTCTCATACCATTATGAATTAGATGTTGTCCAATAACAGCAAAACTGGCCCTAAAAAGAGATATCTGAAAGTCCATGTACAAGGGTAATATTATCACTAGTTCTACATCACTAGTTCTACACCTCTAAAATAAGAAGCAAGTGATCATAAAATATTACTATTTAGAATACAGGGCAATACAGATGTCCCCAAAATTTCAATCAAAATTACTATTACAAACTCAATGTAAGCCTAGAATAAAATGGTTGAGCTATATCTATCACATGAATTTCAACCTGCCAAAAAAGTTTAAATTTAATCTTGAATGATTTAAGACTCAAAATCATTATCATCAATCTCAATTACGAATTTTTTAAATATTAGTTAAAACAATCAATCATTTATTTTATGAAGAAGAAAACCAAATGTCCAGAAATGTTAACTGCCTTGGTCTAGGTCATCTAGCTACCTACCCTGTCATCCATGCATGCATTCAAGGTATCTTTACTTAGTGGATACTATGTATTAAGACACTATGTTATGTAGCGAGGGTATGAAGCAATGACAATATATGGTCACTGTCCTTGTGGAACTTATAGTTCGGTAGGAAAGACAAATACTAAACACTCATCACTGTAGTAATCACTAGAAGGCATTGCACGGAGTGCTTTAAGACTAACAGGAGACCTAAATCAGCGATTTTCAATCAAGGTCAATTCTGCTCTCCAAGAGATATCTGGTAATGTCTGGAGAGATTTCTGGTCGTCACAATAGCGGGCAGCAGCCAGGGTTGCTGCTTACCAATCTCACAGTGCACAGGACAGCTCCTCACAGCAAATAAGCATCCAGCCCAAAATATCACTAGTGCGGAGGTTGAGAAGCCCTGATCTAGACCACTGGGGCAGGGCGGGATCAGTGAAGGCTTCTTTCCTTTATAACACTAAGTATGCTACATCTTTAAGGGATTTTCACAAGGTAGAAAGAAAAAACAGGGCCTGATTCATACAATTAACCAAAACTCCCACTGAAAAGCTAAAATAGGAAAGAAAAACGAGAGATGCTGGGTAGATGAAAATGCAATGTTTTCTAGCTGCTTCACATAAATTCCCTTTCCATAACCATGGACAAAGGGAAATTCAAAAATAAAAATTTTTTTCATATGCTTTTATTCCTCCCTCTACCTTTCCCCACTGTTCTCTAGCAACCCATGCCTATTACTAGATATTTGGGGGAAGGTTCTAAAAAGTCCTGCAGTTAGGCAAATAAAACCTCTGGATACAAAAGTGGAAATGGAGTAGAACGGAGATGGGCTTTCACTTGTGATGTGAAAGAGAAGGCATGAAAGACGAAAATGTACTGGGTGTGAAGGTGATTCTGGAAAGTCTACATCCCGGAACAGTTTAAAGGGTAAGCTATCTGACTACCAAAACATCCTAAGGACAAAACACTAAGAATTTAGGCCTAGTAAAGATGATAAAAGGTACTAGGATCCTCTCCTAGAACTGATGAACCAAGGTAAACCGAAAAATTAAACGGCAGTAATTTTTCTGACACATCTCACAACCACATATCTGACCATTTATCTTCCCACTCATCTTATTCAGAGCAGCAAGAGAAATGGATCCTGGGGGCGAGGAAGCGGGGGGAGGGACACAACCCTAGTAATGCAATGCTATACCAAGAACCTAAAAAAAATCTGATCACTGACTGGAGTTTGATAACGTTAAAGATTTATTAACTTTTTTAAGTGTGATAATGGTTTCGGGCTATGTTTGTTTTTTCAAGTGCTTTAAAATGAAAAGAATCCAACACACAAGAAAACAGCACTTTCCTGTCTAAGCATTATAAATGTATAAGATATTCATGTTTTCTACATATTTAGGATTTCCTATATCATCAAAGTGACCTGTACAATTGAATTATAATTTTCTAAGGAAAGGGTCACACATTGCTGTTCTCTTTTCTCTCTTCAAAAACAGAACTCTACCGTGACCTCCACACAGCGGCATTCTTAAGGACAGAGTACAGATATGCGGCTCGTGTGAAAACTGCTGCAATCCAGTAATCAACTGTGGTCCTCAGGGAGTTCAGATTTAAGCAGATGAATATGAGACCCTCTCATATTCATAACAAGTAAACGCCACCGTCTTAGAGCAGCAGCAACTAGGATATCTTGTGATGAGATATAATTCCCCTAGAGTTAATTGCTCAGGTTAAGGAGTCTTAATATTCCAATCTGGACAAACTTTCATTTCAGAATTGAAATGAAACTGGCTACAGGATTAACTTTCATCACAATTATAAGGTTTAACTAGAAATTAAGGGTTTTTCCACAAAACTAGCACAGTGGGCACCTAAAGATCAATTCTTGAGCTTCATCCTCATTTAACTCATGATAATTTACTACACGAAGGATTCTCTGAGAGTGGTTTTGAACGTGAGTGGGGAGGCTACAGAATCCCTTTGAGAAATTACGGGACATGCCGATCATGACTCATACATATCCTGCATAAGGTAGGGATTTTCAGACTGAAACTCATCCACGGTTTGCAAATTAAAAAGCTGTATCTTAACTAAAATCTCTGGCACGTTTCTGTTTTCAAATCAATTGGAGGGGGGGGATTGAAAAAACTGAGCATTACCAAGCCATAAATGCTAAGCATTTCATATTTTAAATGAAACACTGTAAGTGAAATATCAAAATATCTAATTTCAAACTTTAATAATTTTAATCAGGGCTAAATTTTGGTGCCTTGTAAAGAAAATGGAATTTCTTCACAATTCAGTGCTTCAAAGAGACCTTTAAATATAGCAGAAAAAGGGGTCTCAGTCCAAGGATAATTGCCTTAAAAAACAAATTCACTGAATTTAACATTCTAATTCTGTAACTCAAATTTCTTTTTTGTACTTTTCAATATGTTTTAATGGAAAATATTATTGAAATATTTTCCAATATCTGTTCACCTGCTACAAAATTTTCAAATCAGCAATCAGAAAAAAAACCTAACAAGATTATATATTTTGTGTTTACATTTAAAAAAAACAAAAGCATATTGTTCTCACAAATCTTCTTTCAATGTATTTCCTTCCTCAACTCTCTGTGATTCCATATTACTACTACTTTTAAGGTAACACCACTTTCAAACATGGTGAAATCTGAGTTTATTGGTAAAAGTTAAAAGGGTTGTTTAAGCTATTTGAAGTCTGTGGGGTTAGGGGAGTGCTACATAAACTAAAATAGGAATACTATTAAAAATCTCAAGTCATAAAGATTAGATGAGAGGTGAAAGGTCATGTAAATGTTAGACCCCTCATACTTAATGTCAATATTGAAATGAAAACCCAACTGTTAACAGTTCTACCCCACTGTGCTCACCATGTCTCTACCACGTAAAGGGACCCTGTTTAAAACTTCGTGGAGGATAGAAAATTGCAACGGAAGTAAAAATTTTCTTTATATACTTTAAAAAACTAACATTTTATTACTGCTGTAGCACTCTATGTAGCAAATTAAAAGGCTACATAGAACTGGGGGGAGGGGGTTTCCCTGCACAACCAGGAAACTATTAAATTGGAACATATTGTATCATTAAGTAATTCCTAGCCCAGATTTTAAGCACTATATACACTACTGAGGGGTGGAACTAAATTTTATAATTTGCCCCAAATTATCAGCTATAAATTCATAAACAAAATGAAAGATTCCTGTCTATTACTCTATTTATCAAGAAGTGGGAAAAGGAAAAAAAATTAGAAAATCCAGTACTCAAAAAGTCCTCTAGAAAAAAAGTGCTTGTTTTCATAAAACTGTCACTGCTATATACTTTAATATGGAGAGTTCAATTCACATGTTATTTAACTTTTAACTAAGCTTCCCAAATGACAATCCTTACCAAGAGAGGGAGAGCAAGACAGCGAACAGTAGAAAACAAAATTGTAAAACGTCTTTTAAAAGTACTGTCCCCTTGGAATTATTACAGGTCTGGCACTTAGATTGTGTTAATCATACTACTTAAGAGTATTATCACTTCCAAACCAAAAGTTCATAAATTTTATGCGAATTTAGTTAACATCACATTAGAATATTTTTTTTCTAAGGCGTACAAATTTAGGATAATTCCAATGCATAGATATGTTCTTGTTATGTTTAACGTTTGAATTGTCGATTTGCGTCGGAATTAAAAAAGTTTTTTAATATGTTTTGTCAAAACCTGGCTCCCTTCAAACGAATAAATTCAATCCATGAAAACTGGGCACATGCTTGTTAAAATCTAGTGTTAGATTTGACATGTGAAGCAGCAGCCCACAGGAAATGCTCCCGGGGCATCTTCCCTCCTGTAAAGCACAGACCTAGACCTCTTCCTACCATTTGTGTCTGTCGTGAGGATGGGGGTGGGGTTGGGGGAGAGAACATAATAAATCACGGAATAACCTTTGCCTCCCGACCAATCATCCCCTTAGCGTAAGTCCCTCGCTGGCAGGTTACCTAGCCACCAAATCTCGACAATAAACACTGTGTGCCCTGTAACCACAGGACATCACCCCTGTAGGTGCTCTCCCTGCACTAACCCCTGTTGTGCCGGCCTCATTGAGGACCCCAGGGAGGCCCGGGCAGGGATGTCCAAGGTGCGGTTAAAACCCCGCACGCCCAGGAAGACTTGGGTGGGCCGGGCCTCGGCGGAACTGACCCCGAGGGACCCGCGGGAGCCTCTGGGGGGGCAGGACCCAACGGGGCCTTGCCTCCAGCCCTGCAGCCATTCAGTGGGGCGCTGGAGCCGCCGGAACCTCCCTCCGCGCCGGGGAGGCCCTCCCCCAGCCCTCCCTTCGGACTCGGGGGAGGGGCGCCGGGGGGGTACAGGGGCACCCCTCCCCCCACGGATACAGCCCGGCCACCGCTCGCCCCACCCCGCGAAGCCCTGCGGGCCCGCGCCCACCCTCCTCGGGCTGACCTCGTCCCGGGCAGTGGGGGAGGGGTGGGGAGGGGGAGGGAGAGGCTACACTGCGATACCAACCTCGCTATTGAAGGTCTTCACAGCCTCCATGTTGTCGCTGCTGAGGCCCCGAGCCCGGCGGCGGAAGAGGCGGCGGCCACTACGCGGGGTGGGAAGAACGAGACGGAGACGGAGGCGGCGGCGCAGCCGCGAGAAGGGGCTGCGGCGGGAGGCCCGGCCGCCGCGACCCCGGGACGGGAGGGGAAGGGCCGGCCCTGGCGGGGAAGGTACCCGTTAGGGGCAGCGAGGCCCCGGCATGGCCGCGAGGGCGGGCGCAGCGCCGATCTGGGGAACACAGGCGCTGCCGGGCGGGTCGGCGGCGGGCGGGGGAGGGGCTGGGCCGCGGCGGCGCCTTCTCTCCTCCGGCCCCGCTCCGTCTCGGCCCTTCCGCCCTGCAGCCCTGTCCCCTACCCTCTCCACCCCCTTCCTCCTCTTCCTTCGACAGGCTTCTGGGTCACCTCCCCGCGGCTCGGGCCGCAGGAACCAGCAGCGCACGGCGGAGACGGAGGAGGAAGCGCTGGCAGCGGCGGCTGCGGCATCCAATATGGCGGAAGCGAGTTGGGCCGCGCAGCTCGGGGACCGCGGCGCCCGCAAGCGCGCCCCCTGGCGGCTGGACCGCGCGGCGCGGGCGGCCGCGCCGATACCATCGAGCGAGCGGGGGGCTAGAGCGTCGCCGCGCGGAGGCCGGACGCCCCCGCTCGGGGCTGTCTGCGCCTCGCCGCCTCGCCTCCTCCCCGCCTCCCCGCGCCCGGGCGCCGCGGGCCCGAGCGCTGCAGCCCCGGGGAGAGCCCCGGCCCGCCATTTGCGGCCACGGTGCAGCGCTGCTGGAAGGAAACAACAAACGTCCCCACGAAGCTGCAGGTTGAGGAAAGAACGCTGCCCACGTTTTTGCTGTGTCCCTGCAGATGGGCCCCTTTCCACGAGAGGCTGGGATTAGTTTGCTCTTCAGAACTTTACGGACTGTGACCTAAAGGGGAACAGATGAAAGGAAAGTTCTTGATCATTCGTGTTAGGGGTAACGATGTGCCCAAGCATTGTAATAGAGTCGGGAGGAAACAGTAGACACAAAAGCTTCTGACCCAGTGTGTGGGCAGGGGGTCCCGAGAAGCCCGAAAGCAGCTCCCCGCAGGAAATGCACGCTGCATAAAATCCAGGGGGGTCGCTGTGGCACGGACAATGAGTGCATATGTGCGGCGGGAAGCCGGACCCCAGACGCACCAGCTTTGGATCACTGAAAGGGAACCTGTGTGGAGGGTGACTTACTCTAAAGGAATTTGGCCCTAGGTTGTTTGCAGTGAGAGGGTAAATACAGTATTTCTAGATGAAATGGGAGATGCTAGCAAAAATGCCTTCTCCGTTCAACGTAAAATAACCCATACCAAATTAGAAGTGAACATTTATTTAAAATGAAGAGTTAGGGGTGTGCCCTTGAACTCCAAACACCGCTGCCCACTCTGGTTTTCAGCAGTCACTTCTCCCTAGTTCACTCAAAGAAAGGGCGGGGCGGAGGGAGGTGCGGAATGAGGGGGCAGAAGGTTACTCTGGAGGGTTATTGGAATCAAGGTATTCAAGTAAGAGCTGATCCCAGGGCCTATGAAACTGGGGAAGGCAGGCCCTCTCTTGAGTTTTTAGGGTCTACAGTCTACTTCAATGACAGCTTCAATATGGGGACTGGTTACTTACAGGGTAAAAGGGATAACTTCTTCATCACTAACAGTTTTATAATTCTACCTTCAAATCTCAAATGCTGTCACAAAGTTCTCCCATCTTCCTCCAATCCCCATAGGCCAAGCCATTGTGATCTCTTGCCAAGAATTGCAGTATCCTGCTTGTCCCCTACTTATCTTACAGTCATGACCCATATAATGATGCTTTGAATAACCAAGGACTGCATGTAACATGGTGGTCCCAAAAGATTGTAATGGAGTTGGGCAATTACTATCACCTAGTGTATTGGTAACAGCAGAGCACAGTGAATTGCTCATTTGTGGTAATGCTGGTGTAAACAAACCTACTTCCTTGCCAGTCCTATAAAACTATAGTACATATATTATGTATAGTACATAGTACCTGATGATAAATGACTATGACACTGGCTTATGTAGTTACTATACTATACTTTTCATCGCTATTTTAGAGTATACTCTTTCTACTTTTTAAAAAAAGCACTTAGCTGTGGAACCGTATGCTGTGTTCCGCCAGCAGCAGCCTTATAACATCTCCTGTTTACCAGGTCTCTCGATTGCATCATTTTCTCTTGTGCTTGATTTAATCTCATGTTGTTTGGTAGAGTCACAAGCTCTTCAGTTTGCAACCTAGGAGCAATACGCTACCCCGCATAGGCTAGGTGTGTGGCCGACTGTATCATCCAGGTTTGTGTAAGTACCTCTGTGATGTTGCATAGGGACGAAATCACTTCACCTCTCATTTCTCAGAATGGATCGCTGTCAGTAAGTGGCACATGACTGTAGTTCGTTCTCCAGAATGTAGCCAGAGGGTTTGGGTTTTTTTTTTTTAGACACATCAGATCAGGTTGCGCCTTGCTTAAATCCCTTCAAAAATTTCCCGTTGCATTTCAGATATTATCATAACCTTTGACCTCCTCTGAAGGCTCACAGGACTTCAGCTCACAGGACTTGCCCCCTCACTCACTGCCCCCGGAGTACGCTTGTCTGTGCCTCTCCCCTCTGGGGTGATATTGCTCATGTTCTTTTCATAGCTGACTCCTCATCTTTTGCCCTCCTGCAAGAGGTCGGTTCCAGTCAGTCCACGTAAACTAGCATGCTAGGACTTGCGAAAGTCCCCCGCTCAGCTCTATTCATGCCAGATTCTAAAGCTCAACATTCACAGCTTGTGCCAATGAGGGATTATTTATTCAATCATTCGTTAATGAATGTTGACTGAATTACTTAGGCCTGGAAGATTAAAATGTATTTCAAGCTAAAGAATAAAATCAAATGTAACATGTTACATGACTTAATTTAATAAAGTTTCCACCCCCAGAAAGATAGTAGAGGACATCGATCAGGGAAAGGAAAAGAGGGAAAAAAGCAGAGGACAGCCTAAGCACACACTTCAGGTGAAGAGGAGGTAAAACAAGAAGAAAAGTAGAGAAAGATTAGAGGGGGCTAAGAGGAGGTTGGAGGCCCAGAGCCACAATTAAACGCAGAGTTTATGCACAACTACACACCAGTACAATGTGAAAATGTCAGTACCCATTGTGCTTGTATGTACGTATGAAGATTTCCAATGCCATCATAACAAATCAATTCGAGCTAGCTTAAGCGTAAAGGAAATCACTATTAGGATGCAAGTTTTTCTCCTGTAACTAAAGTCAGGAATGCAGAGTTGTCATTTGCAGATAGTCTTTAAAGAGATAATGAAGTTAAAATGAGGTCATTAGGATGGACTCTAATCCGATACGACTGGTGTCTTTATAAGAAGAGATTAGGACATAGATACACACATGGGTAGGACACATGTGAGGACACAGGGAGAAGGCAGCCATCTAAAAGCCAAGCAGAGAGACCTAGAAGAAATCAATCTTGCTGACACTTTGATCTCAGATTTCTAGCATCTAGAATTGTGAGGAAACAGTTCCATCGCCGAAGCCACCCAGTCTGTAGTACTGTGTTATGGCAGCCCTCGCAAGCTAATTCAGGTGGCGTATACACCTCGGAGTGATACCCCAGTGTTTCTTCAACCTTGCAAGCTAAAAGTAGTGTGGAAAGCTGCCAACAGTTTTCATTTTCTGGGAAGAGATTTGAATTCCTTTTTGAGAGTAAATCATTTTGGGGAGTGTGGGCGATGGGGAAGCACTGTTTTTGTTTACAGAAGTAAATTCATATTTTTATTCCCAAAAGAAGTTTAGGAAAACGAAGCACTGTTCTTCTGCTCCACGTGACCTGGTAAAAATGTGTCTTTACTGTTGGCAAGGTTATTAAGCTGACTTGACGTTGGGACTAAGTTTTGGCATGCAAAGAAACTGGGTTTTCACCTTTTACTGAGTCTAGAGAGATTTACAGACATAAGGAAAACATGTTCCAAAGCATAAACATTGTCTAGAGGTTAAATGAACCCTGCAGTTCAGTAATAAATAGGCTGGAGAACCTCTAGAACTGTCTTGTCATTCAAACAGGCTGGCACAGTGAAAGACAAACTTTTGGAGGCAAGCAAGTTGGAGGCTTAAAATTATGTAATTTCCACCACAAAGGAAATATTGCTGCCTGAAGATGAGGGCATCTTGACTGCATTGGCAATTATTCATCGCTCAGTTTGAGAAGGCAGCCATCTAAAAGACAAGGAGAGAGACCTAAAAGAAACCAATCTTGCTGACACTTTTTACGTCCATCAGTGAGTGAGACAGTCCATTCCTCCCAGATGGATGTGTTATGTTTCTATAGCTTTCCTTCTAGGATTTTCCTTTGCCTCCTATGAAATCTCCAATCTATTCCTGACTTCTTACTTATGCATTTTGACTGTTCTATTGGACATGCAAAAACGAATAAGACATGACAAAAGCGATTAAAAAAAAAAGTAGCAACAAAGATGAGAGAAGGGGCCAAGAGTGAAGTTTTTAACCAATAAAATAGGCTGTTAAGGGGATAGCAGTCAAACATAACTGTTTCCCTAAATTCAGGTAGTTTGAAGTCTAAGAGCTTCCATAAAGTTAGTAAATTCATCAGTGACTTGGGTGAGAACAGCTTCAGTGCAGTGGAGCGGGCAAAAATCAAAGTGCAACAGGATGGAGAATAATTTATAAACAACTTTTTTCAAGAGGTTTACTGTAAAGAGAGCAGAAATATAAAATGAGAATTAAAGGGACAAGGGAATACAGCCATGCTTCCTAGACTATACACCAAAGTGTCCTGGAGAGTAGCAACAATCTGTGTCATAGGATGGACAAAGAAAATGTCCAGGGAAACATGCTGATACCTGGAATACCAAAGGAACTACTAGCTCTAGGGAATTCACAATTTCAACGTTAGATAGTACTGCCTGCCTTTCGGTGAGGTGATGCCTTTGGGAAGCCATGTTTGTGAAGTCACCGGCTTTAAAAGGAAGTACTGTGTGAAAATCAGTGTGGGACAGGAAGTCAGATGGAGTGGAGGTGTCCAATCTGATTTTAAAAGTTGAGAAGTTGTGCAGTGCCCCCAAAGGCACACACTGCCCATTGATAAGTAAGTATGCTATTTAGGGATGAAAAAACAATTTTTTTTCCTTCAAATTATTGTGCATTATATGTTCAAACTGATACTAAGTTGTTAGGACTTAAGTATTTGTAAGTTGTTTGGAGCAAACCACATTAATAATGGAACTGTTAGGTATTTAATTTAGTCTAGGGGACTAAGCTTGAAAAAAATTATTGAGATGCTAAGAGCACTTTAACCTGACAGGTGAGGATGCAGCTAGATTTGATTTGATTTAGAAAAGTAAACTCAGGCCAAAGGAAGGGGAGCAAGCAGGAACCAGCAGTGGCCCCTCAGCAAAGACTTATCACAGCAGTAGAGAGAACAAACATGGCTCCTGCTGACTCCCCTTTATGGATGTCATTTTGCTCCTTTTTATGGACCTCTTGATTGAGAGAAGGTAATCCTCCACAGAATGTTCAAATTCTTGCATCCTTTTTCTTTTTTTTAAATTACATTCCATTAGTTAACAAAATCCAGTAAGTTTCAAGTGTACAATTCAACAGTAAGTCATAAGTATTTTGTATTGTATGTTCACCACACATAGATTTCTTTCTGTCACCACATATTTGACCCCCTTTTACACCCCCGCCTTCCCCCTGCCCTCTGGTAACCACTAGTCTATTGTCCATGTCCATGAGTCTCTGCTTGTCATGTTTGTTTATTGCTTTTAGGTTTATATCCCATGTATGAGTGATATCATGTGGGTTTCAACTTTTTCTGTCTGGGTTATTTCGCTTACTATGATTATCTCAAGGTCCATCCATGTTGTCGCAAATGACAGTATTTCATCTCTTCTTATAGCTGAGTAATATTCCATTGTATATATGTACCACATCTTCATCCAATCATCTATTGTAGGACACTTTGGTTGCTTCCATGTCCTGGCCACTGTGAATAATGCTGCTATGAACATCGGTGTGCAAATATCTTTTCAGATATATGTTTACAAGTTTTTGAGGTAAATATGCAGTAGAGGGATTGCTAGATCATATGGTAGATCAATTCTTAGTTTTTTGAGGGAACTCTATACTGTTTTCCATAGTGGCTGTACCAATCTTCAGTCCTACCAGCAGTGTATAAGGGGTCGTTTTTATCTTTCCATCTCTGTGATTCTTTTTTTTCTTTACCCTACCCCACACACCCTGCTTTGTTTCTACCAAGTGTTCACAGCACTGTTTTTTGATTCCTGAAGAATTAAGTAGTCTTTCATCAAAAAAGGAAAAGAAAATGAAAGAGATGTAACATTTTACATAAATATGGTACCAATTTTTAACTGTTACACATTTTTTAAAAGTCCTAATATACAGCAAACAGGTAACAAAGTTAAATGCCGTATTATCATCTCTACTTTATAGATGATGAAATGAGTCACAAAAATAAACAACCTTTGCAAGAAAAAAACTAAGTAATAAAATAGATACTAAAGTGAATTACTCCTTGTGCACTTAATCTTTGTAACACTGTGGTCTATATGGTTACTTTTTCCCCCCCTGGGTTCAAACAGCCCTGTTTTATCTATTATTTTATTTATTTGTTTTTTATTTCTTCTTTTTTTCTTTTTACCTTTTGACCCCCATCATCTATTTCTCCCAACCCCAACCCTCATCTCTGGCAACAAACAATCTGTTCTCTGTATTTATGAGCTCGGTTTGTTTATTTGATTGATTGATTTTACATAATCTTGTAAAAGAGATTATACAGTATTTGTCTTCCTTCGTACTGAATTATAATCCAAACAAGAGTGATAACCACACTGATGGAATAAAGACAATGTTGTTAAGATGTCAATTCTCAAAATAATGGAAAGGTTCAATGAAATTAAAAACAAACGAACAAAAAAAAAAACAGTGTTTTTTGCCCTAGAAATCAATAGGCTGATTCCAAATTTTATATAAAGATGAAAGGATTTACAACACCTAAAACAATTTTGAACAAAATTGGAAGGACTTATGCTGCCTGATATAAAAAATTATTATAAAGCTACAGCTTCAAGACAATGTGGTATTGGACAATGAATAAACCTATATATCAATAAAGGAGACTAGAAGACCTGGGCTGGGGGAATGTATATATATTCCAACATATATATTGTTTATTCATCTTCGACAAAGGTGCCAAGGTTGTTTTTAATCTTAATAACGCCAATAGAAAAAAAAGGAGGATTCATATGAGACAAAATATGCTTCAATGCTTACAGCTCAGCGAGGCTCAGCGAGCCACTCATATCAGGCAAAAATTAGGAGGGATGGAGTTGGGGGTGACTGGGAAGACCCTCCTGTGGAGGTCACAATCATGGCTACGTCTAATGACATTGTTAGTTTCACTGTTTCCTCCTATTCTGCTGCCCATAACTTCAGTTCCCTGAATGCAATATTTTGTGGTTTGATTCTAGACATTGCTATGCTATTTCATTTTACTGGAAAGCTTTCTACATAATTACATGTCATCTTTATTGGGGTAACTCCTATTCATTTTTCCTTTTGATTAACTAGCAAATATATTCAATATTTATAGAATATGACTGAGAGAAAAATTAAAAATGAACGCCAGTATAACCCACTCTGAAAGGGATTCCTAAGAACAGCCCCAGGTTTGATATTACCCAGGAGGACTCGCAGACTCAGAAAATGGATTCACAGTATGATTTATCACAGTGCAATGATACAAAGCAAAATCAGCAAAGGGAAAAGGCACAAGGAAGCCAGATGTAAGCTCTGGAGAGTCCTCTCCCAGAGGCGTCACACAGGATGCATTTAATTCTTCCAACAATGAGCTGTGACAACATGTGTGAAAAGCCGCCTTATCAGAGTCGCTCGTTAGACACTGCCCAGGGTTTTTATTGGGGCCCGACACATAGGCTCCCTTTGCCTGGCACGTACACAAATTCAAGACTTCCGGAAGGAAGCAGGTGTTTGGCGTAAACCACGTGTTTGTACAAACAGTTGAGGCTCAGCGAGCCACTCATAGCAGGCAATGGTGGGAACTCTCCCAACATGAAATCCAAGCTCCCAGACACCCGCCAAGGTCTAAACTTGGAAGCGGGTCTTTCTAAGGATAGCCGTCTTGGGCCTGCTCTTAATCTATTCTGCCACCCACTTCCTGTTTAGGCCCATTCCAAATCCTGCCGCTCTCCGTCCCAAACACTCCCCCTATGTCCACCAAGTAGCCACCATATTAAGTGACTATTTAATATTCTACTTTTTTTCCTACGGATTTATTACACAGGCATGTATGTCCATGCAATTTATTTTTGGTTCTGCAATGTTTGGAACTTGATATAAGTGCAATAATGTGTTTTTCAATTTTTCATTCATATAATGCTTGTGAGATTCATCCATGTTGATATTAGTATATTCTACATAATTCATTGTTTAAAATTTATTATATGTGGGTGTTGTGCGTGTGATATATATACATACACATTTGAAGATAGAATAATAATCTTCAACTCAATAAATATCTTTAAATGTGCTCACTGGTACATTACTCATAATAGTGGAAACAAATCAAATTCTATCAATAAAGTTATGAATAATTAAGTTAGAAGGCAGAAAACAATTTAAAGATATAAAATATGTCCATTACATAGCTATATATATAAAGTATTCAGCTGTATAGCTATATAATAGATATAGATATATATCACAAGGCTATAGGACATATCCGAGGTCTTGCTGAAAATAGGATCACAATTTCTAGAGCTATGGTTAATTGTTCAGAAATAGCTAAGTTGACTTTTTAAAAATTTCTAACTTAATAAAGCATCAAACCTAGATTTCTTTCTTCCTCACTCATATTTCATAAAATCTCAGAGTTGAAAAGAATATAAGTATTCACCAATGCTCAGCTCCTATGTGAATTTTCTGACACGTGGTACAATTTCTGCTTTTGTGGTGCCAGTGATGGGGAAGTTCAACTTATTCCATTTATGTCAGCTCTGTTTGCTATCAAGTTCTATCTCGAACTGAACCAAAATGTGCTTCCATGGAGCTTACCCTCACTTGTCTCCATCCTATATCCCTGAGACACACTCCATAGGTTTGATGTCTTCTACATAATCAAAAAATTAAAGAAAAATGATTATGTTTTCTGCTTGACATAAACAACTATATTTTTTTTACTTCTTTTGGTCATTTGTCATATGATCATCTCACTAGCCAAACCATTGTCTTCAGATCTGATCCAGAGTACAATCGTCCTAAATGGCAGCTCTCGCAACCAAATCCTGTACAACAGACAAGGACTGCCCAGCTTAGAGAGGACCAGACCTATGAAGGCCTCTATTTTACTTCTTTTTGGATAATTTAAAACTGTGGTTGGTTTTTTGGACCAAGTATCAGCATTACACATGTCTATTTAAATTTTGTTCTCTTAGATTAAACCTCTCATTCCAACCTACTACCTTTTTTTTTGATCTTGATGCTATTAAATCTATTAGCCTGCTAGTTTTACCTCAGCTGAAGATTTAATCAGCCACACTCTCAATGTCAGTATTTAAAGCCCTTTCCCAGCTAGATATCAAACAATAGTTTTGGTCTTTTCTGATTACTGCATTGAATACAAATCTGCCCACGTTACATCATCTTGTCTACAAAATTATCCAGCAATGCAATTACATTTCTTCTCATAAATTCTTTCATAAATTTCTTCCATAAATTCTCTTTAAGTACAACCTCATGGAGGATGTCTGTCATAACTTTAAGAAGGACCACATTTTATGATTTAAATATGGCTTTAGGGGCCTCTGGCTCAAGTTCATTGACCAAGCGCCCCTGCATTTGCCTGATGTCCCTTCTGAGACTACACTGATATAACACTATGGAAAGAAAAAAGTCACATGAACATTGTGATAGGGAAAAATAATGAGGGGGGTTATCAGCAGATAAGAAATTTCAAACAAATTCTGGAAGATAAAGTGGGACAGGCGTATATTGATGGGTAAGATGGAGCTCAAACTACATATAGTTCAATAGGGTAGCAGTGCAGTTGGGAGACCAACTAGAATCTACAAATCAGAGAGTAGGAGCACAAAGTGGGGCTGAACGCAGAGAAGAGCTGGCTAGTCCACTCCCAACTGCTTTCCTCACCCAGCAGGAGCTGCATCACAAAAGAGAAGAGAGTCTGATTTCTACAAAAATTAAACAGTTAGAAGGCCTAAGTTTTCCAACGCGAGTACTGGGTTTGATTGCTTGGCTACTAATAGTGAAACACAGTATCCTCATTAACATGTCCCTCCAACATGTAACTACTCCTAATTTAGGGAGTAGGAGAAACCCATAACAACTACATGAAAAAATCCACCACTTCTTAAATATGAAGGATCAACAGATATATCAGGAAACAAAAGCAACACGAAAGAGCTAGACCAAACTACATAAGAAAAGAAATTTCAGAAGTAAGAGATAATTTGAGAAACAGAAGAAGGCTTAAAATAAAATTAGTCTCAAGAAAATATTATAGACATTTTTTTAAAAACTTAAGAAACAATACAAGAAAGGACTACTATAAACTAGTAATAGAAATGCCACAACAAAAACATTTAAACAGAACTGGAAGATGAAAGTTGGAAAGAATCCCACAGTACCTCTCACACTTTACTGCACAGAGAACCACCTCGGGATCTTGTTAATGAAGATTCAATAGTTCAATAGTTTTGAGGTGAGTCCTGAAGTTCTGTATTTCTAACGAGCTCCCAGTTGAGCTCATGCCGCTTGTCCACAAACACATTTTGAGTAGAAAGGCCATAGATATAGAAAAAGAAAAAAAAAATCCAAAATGATAAAACAGAAAATAGGAGAGAAAGACAACCCAGGAGAGCCAACATATGCCACTAATTAACGTCTCAAGAAAATGGAGAACATATTGTCAAAGAAACAATAGAAGAAAACTTTTAGAATTAAATTTAAGTTTTCATATTAAAAGAGCTCACTCAGTGCTGAATAGGATGAATTTTAAAAAGACTCACTCCTAGACCTATGTCACTCTCATTTGCAGAACATAAGAATATATATAAATATAAAGATCCTAACAATTGCTACAGAGTAAAAATTAGGACAACTACAGAGGAGCTTAGAAGAGAGAGATATGAAACTTCTCTTCAATGCATAAGATGCCAGCTGGCAACATCTTCAAAATACTGAGCATAAAAACTTAGGACTTGAATTGTTAGAGTCAGTTGCTCTTGATCATTCAAGTTAGGGCAGAACTATAATATAACCAAGATGTGACAGACACTGAAAATTGGCTGACTCATTTTCATTCCAATAGATGCTGGTAAATCCCAAAGCTTGTTTATAAGCTTTGTGCAGCTAGGAGTAGCCATTAGACACACATCTGGTCAGCGAGATGTAGACAAAAGCCTCCTGAGGCTATTTCTGGAGAATTTTTGTCCAAGTTTCATGCATCCTTGAAAAGAATTTTTGTTTTTTTTGGTTATGTAGTTATTTATGTAAATTTATTAATCATGTTACTTAAGGCATCTGTCTTCACTTATTTTTGGTATGTTTTGTCAATAAATTTCTGAGAGTCTGTTAAAATCTTCAGCTACATTTGTCAATTTATCTAATATCCCCCTGTTAATCTACCAGCTACTTATATATATGTTTCTTAAGGCATTAGAAATTGTATCTTGGTTATATTATCATTCTTAAGGTTCCGTATTCCCTTAGATTTGAGCTAGTAGCCTGAGCTAATTTATCATCTTTTTTGGAACTGGACACTTGGCCTATACTGTGAGAATTGTTTTATGGACTAATGGAGAGAATTTTATAAATATTCCAAAGATACAAAGAATTTGCTATTGTATAATACTTGTTCTTTTAAATTCATCGATATCCTTTTTTTTCCCCTGATGTCTTTGGTTATTTTTCACTCATCACATATTGGGGAGAAAGGTCTGTCAAATTTTCCTACGACTTTTGCATGTGCTAGTCTTTCCAGCATTTCTAATCATTTTGCTACAGAAATAGTTGGATGCTATGTGTTCTGGCTCAGTGTTATTTAGTAAAGCTTCACGGAAGTTATAGTTTATTATGAAATATAGTTTCATTCGTATAAATTTCTTATTCTTTTTTCTTGAAGTCCACATTTCATAATGTAATTTATTAAATAAAGAACATATTTTAATAATATACCAATTTAGAAATGTCTCATTTTTTGCTGTCCTTGCTTTGAGAGTACATTGTATGGTACTAATGTAGCGGTAACAAATTTCTTTGCACTTGACTAGTATTTTATCCATATCTTTTGCCTTTTAATTATTTTGAGTCATTTTATGTTTATCAAGAAAGTGCAGATAGTTAGCATCTTTTTTAAGCCTCCTATAATTTTTTTAATGTGGGAATTTTACCCAAATATACTTAGAAAAATGATTTACTGTGTCTTACATTTATTATTCTACTCTTTTCTCTGTAATTTTGTATATGAGCTATATTTTCTCTAATGTTTTAGGAGGAAGAAGGGTATGATATGAATAATAATGAGCTCATGCTCTGGAATCAAGCATATCTGGCTTTGAATTTCTGTTCTACAAATTTACATATATATCTTATACTTTTTAAGCTGCAGTTTCCTCATCTGTAAAAATGGAATAATCATAGTTCCTACTTCGTAAAGCAGTTATAGAGACTAAAAAGAGATAATATGCGTCAAGAATTTTGTACACTTGACAAATAGTTCATGATCAATTTTTTTTAGCAGTTATTATTGGAGTATACTACTCTATTGTGTTTTGAAGTTGACTAGTGTAGACCTTTAATTTTTTTCAAAAGCAAGTTTTTATTTCTACTTCTGTAATGGTCAGCACCAACAGTGAGACAAAATCTTTTTAACCCCTCTCATTCTTGGCAAACAGTTTTAGTATACGTTGTTCAGTCTTCCTTCCCTCTCCTACCCGCTTCTCCCTTTTTTTTCTTATTTTAATATAATCCTAAATTAATTCAGATAAATGTTAAATTAATTTTAATATTACTTAATCTCATTTTGAGAATAATCTTTAATATTTGTTTTGTTTTATAATAAACTTAAGGTTTGTGTTTTTGTGTATTTTAACTTGTTTCAGTCATCACCACTCATTTTTGAGCTCTTAATACTGTTTTGTCTGGACACGAAGCAAAAAACAACTTTAAACCTTATTGAAATACAAGGGAAGGTGGTGACTATAAGGGAAGATCAAAGGGATCTGGTATAGCTTTTTAGTAGTTATAAAGTTATTTATTCATCATGTATACTTTGTGGCCAATAAAATATACCAAAAAGCTAAATCCAGGCTGATGGACGCCAGTTTGCAACATCTGTTACACACATGGCTTTAAAATCTTCTGACACTGAGCAGGGATGCAATCCAGATTAAATATTACATTATTTGGTGGGATGCAGTTCTCAAAAAGCGATTTATGTTGCTTTAAAGAAAATGGATAAATATGCTAGTTCTTCAATTTGAAATGTGTGATACTCACAATAACTCATAACACAAATAATAGTTTGGTATCTGGTCGTGCCTCTTTTTACTAACAGTTCAAAAGTTCTGCAGTTGAAATTTATGACATATGCCAAGTACCACTCCGGAGAACAAGCCTCCAATCAGGACGCACTTAACCATACTTCTAAATGTTAACACTTTTTAGTATTCATTATTCTATATACAGGTTGATTCTCCTTCGTTTTGATAAACACATTAACATTAAACCAATTTTCTTAACTATTTTCTACTTTTCAAGATCTGGCTACCCACCAATATGGCTTTCATCTTTTTCCCCCCTCTCTGAGTCTTTTAAGTACATTTTAGAAGGTTCAAAATTGTTTTTCATCTCACAGAATAGTTTCCTCACAACTACATAGAACATTTTAATTGCAAATGCGGTAACTCTAAATAGCTAGGCAAATTAGCATAAATACAGAACCGAAAACTGTTAGGAGAGTCCTAAATTAAGTCAGGCTACAAGAAGAAATTTAAGTGACCAAAAAAGATTAAATATAGACAACTCCCAGAATTAGCGTTCTAGTTTTTCTGAGCCTTTGGTGCTTATAGCTGCGTGTTCTTCCTACTCAGCACAGAATATTTTACATCATTTGGGTGTTCAATACATACTCGCTAAGTGAATGAACAAATGACTAGGCTAGGTCTCCTGGTTTTCACCATGCATTTATCCTAGATGCTGTTCCTGCATAAATATTGCTAAAGAGCTGATTTCCTCATGTCGTTCCTCAGCTCCAATACCTTTGTATTGTCTACAAAGTGAAAATGTACTGGGCCTGAATCAAATCTTGTATTACTTTTAACTCTTGCTACTTCTAAAATGAGTCCTCTGGCCCCAGTCAAACGCATCAGTTAGCACATTTAAAATACACACACACACACACACACACACACACACACAGACACACACACACACAGACACACACACACACACAGACACACACACACCCCTCTCCTGCCTTTTAAGCTGAACTAAATCCTCTCCATCCTGTTACATTCAGCTGGTTGCTCATTTTGTTAATGAAATACTCCTTGGACACTCCAGTTCACTTTGCTTTGGCTTTTATCTTAATGATATTCAACACCCAACTCTTGTAAATTCAAATACCTTTACTCCCCGCAAGTCCTAATTTCCTCTAAGGGATACTTCTGATTGAAAATATAAGAAATGAAAATATTGCACTCTCTTTGGTCATGTAATCAGTGACAACCTTTTACTGTTACTTGTCTGTCTCCTCTGTATTTCATCTCAGGAAGAGAACACTCCTGATTTATAGGCACTGTATTTATATTTATTATATTTATCCTGATTGCTACTTCATGTCTAATACTATGCCAGTAGTAGATGCTTTACAAGTTCCAGCTACATAAATGGATCATCTGGTAAAAATTTTGCCTAAAAAAAACCTTTTTGAAAAATGTGATTTGCAACATCAGTCCCTAATAGGAATATTTGTGAAGAACAAATACTTTCTGGTTTACAATATTTCTATTTGGTTTGGAAAGGAATAAAAAAGGATATTATACAACTTCAATGTTAAGAGTGAAAAAGGACATGAGGGACTGTTTAGAAGTAAATTCTAGTTAAGTGCTTATTCATCAGAGATTCCATATGTAAGCACTGATGTTGGAACAAAATCAAAAATTAAAAAAATCCCCCATGAATATTTAAGTAAGCCAAAAATATGAAATGAAAAAGTGAGGCCTGTGAAATGGGACCCAAACATCTTAAATTCCATGATCAATTCTGCTTTTTAAAAAAAGTTTAGTGAGTAGGATATTGATTTAATACTACAGTGTCTTCTTCCACTTGAGTTTGATCAGTAATTCATTCTATTTTGAAAGTCTTTACTATTGAGTACCTTTTAGCGTATTTGTTAATCTTCAGAATCCATATGTTCCTTGTATAAGATAATGAGAAATCAGAGGCTACCTCTTGGTAAAGAAGTGAATAACTACAGTTTTCCAACTTGAAATAGAATAAATGAAGTTTCCTGTTTAACTACTCTTTATCCCATTGATCTGATCAAAATGATAAAATAAATGGCTGTTTAGAGTTTTATAGGAACATATCCATAGCAGTGGGAAGGGTGCACGAAAAATTAGTTTTAGCTTCAACATATTTCCCAAGGGAAGAGGAAAGTTCCTTTCTAGAGGAAGAAAATCTGACCAAAGTGATTTGTTAGAAGAAGCTCAGAGAAAATCTAACAAGATTTTAAAGAAGCTGAACTGTGAGTTTGGCTTAGAAGGAAAATACCAGCGTTTCTGTACTATTTTCAAAGTATTTTTGCACGTTTGATAACAACCTTCTTTATAAATACTTCTGTGATAGCAACGGTCCGGATCACATTAATTTGCATTTTTGTGTGTGGTATCAGTTTAGGATTCTTCTCTTGTTACACTTTATGCTCCAGAAATATCAAACCACTTGTAAGTCTCCAATTGAACCATGCTGATCAAACCTTTTGTGTTTCTCTCATGGCATTTGGGATGCTCTTCCCACCTTGCTCACCCTACTCTAGGTGAAAACATCATCGCTTCTACAATTATTCTTTTGTCTTGGGGTAAATTTAAGAGCTCCCTCCTTAGGTTTCCATGGTGTCTTATGGGGCACCTGTGTTTATTTATCTCTCTATTTTGCCATGAGACTGTAGACAATTTCAGGCTCAGATTGTGAAGAGTTTTTGTTTTTTGTTTTGTTAGGTTTTTTTGTGTTATTCTTTTTAGAGTCTAGAGAAGTTGTACTTGGCATGTAGTAAGAAGTCATCAATAAATACATTGTGAATGAATAGAAATTAGACAATCAATAGTGATGAATAAATCCTTTAGTAACTGATATCCTCTATAATATTTCCTATATATATATTTAAAAAACTTCAAAATCATGTAAAACTAATTTTTCTTAGGTGTGGCCTCTTTATGAGATTGAAAACAATGAGGCCAAATCTAAGAAAGTAGTTGGACAGTTTATCTTCTTTCCAATCCTGATTTTCTGAGCTATTTTCTGGTGTCTTTGTGGGTTCCTCTCCTTAAGGCACTACTTTTTTTCCATTTTCTAATATTCTTCACTACAGAAAAATCAGAAAGAGTTTAAATTCTATTCATTAGTGCTTGTTGCATGATGGATTATAATTTAGTACACTTCAGTATGTTGCCTTAATTATACGTAAACTAATTATGTGTAAACAGTCTAATTCATTAAATTGGGGTACAATTTTTTTTCCTGTTCAAATGTATTTTTGAGACTTCTGATTCAAATTGATGAACTGAACTCATGCTTTTTTACTCCCCCCCAAATCTCTATGAAAATTTATAAAAATGGAGAAAAATGTATATAATCATCACAACAAAGGAAAGGAAGGATGAGCAAGGGTTTTAACTTATTTGGGAGAAATGGAAACTAGATCAAACAGTAATAACTAATAAAGCAGAGTAGATAACTTATACCGTAGAGATGGCATGCAGAGGGGTGTTAGTGCAAAAAAGAACTGATCTGCTACACATGACTTTGAAGACACTCAAATCATTTGATAATTTGCAAACATCAAATTCAATGAATGATGCTAAAAACAGAGACATTAATGTGAGAAATAGTAATAATAATGTCTTCTTCTAAGGGTATTAAATAAAGTGAACGAAATCTTTTTTCTTTTGTTACGATGAAGTGTCTGGACAAAATCAGGGCAGCTTTGCCATTCTGGCATTTGGGGACAGGTTACTACTTCCTGTCTTCACATGCTAAAGCAACACCTGCCAGTTGACAAACTCATCCTTGGATTCAGAGCTTCCAATTCACTTTTCCAACTCTCCAGTCTTCAACACAATGAACAAAGACTATAGCAATGAATGAGGAAAAACAAAGTCGTGAGCAGGAAAACTGAGCTGAGAGGAAGCAGATGATCCAGGAAAATAAGAAAACATAGTTTTGTTTTTCTCTATTTAATAATCTCTCTAAAATTCTAGGTCTGTTACACTAAGAAGAGTACTCTGAAAAAAGAACATTCGAATA